>QVNV01009238.1:0-258888 GCA_014825455.1 Pseudomyrmex pallidus
TTATGTGTGTGTGCATCGGAACAGATACTTTCTCTGTGTGCGAGAGCAGACTGTACAAAAGTTTTCAGTCGGTATCGCTAGAAAGTAGGATTTCTTAACCTATACTCAAACATAAAACTTTTGGATCGGACTGTCGCGAAACAACTACCTTAAATGTGTAGACGCACTTCATAATGCAAAGTAGTCAATTTTTTGAATAAAACATTTTATCGTTTTATAAACATTTTATTGTTTGCAGGGATTCTTTAGACTGTTTTCTTTTATTTTTTATGATAAAACAGGACGGTCCAGCATCCTCTTAAAAGTGTAATTATACGTATAACATACACAAAATGATTTGATGAAATTTTAGATTTTAAGTATATCAGAAATATCTGCGAAACAAACTATCGAGGAGATAAATTGCGATTCTCGATGTTTTAGAAGTTGTCGAAGCAGAGCGAACCAACCACAATTCAGATCGTATATCAAACTGCGATATCGATATATCACATTGACTTTCAAGAAAGTATAGTTTCTAGGTTGGCTACTATGATCGCGTAACTTGTTGATGGCACCACTGCTAGCAACGCTCTTTCGCTCGCAGCGCTCGCAGTGGTCTTTCTATTCTGTTCTCTTCGTCGATCAAGATGGCTGATCAGGTACGTGCGCAATGTTGTGATAAGTAAATCGAATATCTCGTTTGCGACGATGTTAGTTTGCGAAATCGTATCTCGTTTACGCGACAGTTAGTTATATTTAACGTTTGATGAACAAAAACGCGCGTAAAGAGTCTGACTGAGATGTGCGCGAGAGTTAGGTTAGGTTCGTGATCGTGGTTAAATAGCGCACGTGTCCGTATTCTCTGAAATTCTCGGCATTTCGTTGTTTTAGATGAAATGATGCGTAATTCACATGATTTTGTTTGTAGACCGAACGTGCTTTTCAAAAGCAACCGACGATCTTTCTTAATCGTAAGAAAGGTCTGGGCCCAAAGCGCAGGAAGCCTATGAGATATAGCCGTAATGTCGGACTAGGTTTCAAGACGCCTCGCGAAGTAAGTACAAGTTTAATTCAGTCTTTTGGTACTCATCTTGCTACTTTAAGTTTTGTTGGTTAAATTTTTGGCGATAGTCTTTCGAGAAATGAATAAATTTGTTAAAAACTTAGTCACATATATCTGTGTATTTAAAAAGTGCAATTAGGTACAAGAATAAATAATTTTAAATGATGAAAACATACGACGGTCTTCTGATGACACACTGAAGACACTTTTATATCATGTACTGAATTTTTTACATTTCTGTTTTAATAGAATTGAAAAGATATTGTATAACATGCAAATGTTTTTATTTATTTTATGGTTTTGACTATTCGCAGGCTCTCGAAGGAACTTACATTGATAAGAAATGTCCCTTTACTGGCAACGTCTCAATTAGAGGACGTATTCTCACAGGTGTTGTACAAAAAATGAAAATGCAACGTACTATAGTTATACGCAGGGATTATCTTCATTACATTAGGAAGTACAATCGATTTGAGAAGCGTCATCGTAACATGAGTGTCCATCTTAGCCCTTGCTTTAGGTATATAGAAAATAATTTTTTTTTTATTGGTTTTTAAACTCAGATTTGTATCACTTTCAATGATGTATCCTTTTTATCACGATGGTCTACAGATATACTTTGATGATATCATATTTTTTCTGAATAACAAAATGTTAAACATATGCAACAACATTTAGTTGGTTTTAGTATTCATATCTTTGTATTTTTTGTTGTAATCCTAGGGATGTAGAGATTGGTGATGTAGTCACTATTGGAGAATGCAGACCTTTGAGTAAAACTGTGAGATTTAATGTATTGAAGGTTTCCAAGGGAACAGGATCAAAGAAAAGTTTCAAGAAGTTCTAAATCTACTTCTGCGACAATGGTTTGTACTTATCTGACGTTTCTTGTGTCTATGGTGTTACTAATGATGTAAATTTAATTTAATTTAATTTAAAAAAGATGTGTGAATATCTTACATTATTTTGTTGGATAATTTTTGCAGATTTGTTAAAAATTGACAAATGTTAAGGCAAGGGAAAATTGTGAAAGCTTACAATCATGTAACTGTGAAAAAAGTGACACAGTTCTGTGTGTTGTAACTTTCACATTCTGTGAAAATGAAGGAAATAAAATGCTTTCTGTAAAACTATTGATTACTTATAATTAATACTATCCTTTTACTATCATGGTTTTAACATGAAAAACGATCCCGTATAGTAATTACAGTCGATAACTTTCGAAAATAACAAAATATAGTCTTTCACTTAACTTGTAAAAATATATTTTATTCATTTTATAACAAGAATTTAAGTGATACAAAAGTAATTTACCTATTTATGTGTAATTTGGCAAATGCTATTGTCAAGCTTTTTAATGATGATAGAAACAAATATACACAAATTATAGTAATATAAAATGAGTTGATAATAACGTATATAAAATTATAAATTTCGATTAATAATGGACGGTTCATAATTATAATAGTATTTTCACAGTCAAAACTTATTATATTGATTTCTTTCGTTAGTATCTCTAATTATCTCATTATTATACTTCATTTTCATTGTGTCACAAATTTGGTATTATTATTATAAGTATTTGCTACAACAGTGAAGTTTTTTTTACGTAAAGAATTGTTTCATTAAATTTATAACAAAAACAATTTATATTAAAATCTATAAAATATTGTCATGTTATTGTGATACTTACATTCCATAAATATTAACTATATATATACTTTTTTATAAATTATTCTTTTCTTTAATAAAAATTCTCACTCACAATGTAGAAAAAGATGCAGACCTAACCTAACCTAAAGTCCTTATACATAAAATTATTTCATTATATAAGAAAATAAGATAAGAAAATATATTTTTGATATAAATACAAATATGCAATCATAACAATTTATAATTTGTCTTTGGAATTTGTGTTTATAATACATGTAGATATAAGACTTCCTTAATGATTATTTCTTTAACAATCACAGCACTTGATTCTTAATGTATATATATACACACATAAATATATGTATGTAACTTTCAAATTATATATATCTACATGAAAATATATCTTCTTACCTTATAACAAATTTTTGTTTACATAAAATACAATCAATCACTCACAGTTACATTTGTTTTAACTGCATTTTCGGCGACATAGAGTATATATATAATAATAGGTCCGGCAAAACTCAATAACAATGAAAATAGGAGAAGCTGCTTCCAAGACAAACCCCAATTGTCTCCGGAACATTGAAATATGTCTGTTTCACATGGCTCTACTATTTCAGTTTCTACATCACTAAGCAAGTAATCGTGCTCTGTGTGGGAAACTTCGGATAAATTGGCACTGTTGTAGGAGGACAAAGGTTCACATACTGAGTTTAGTATAATTGTATTAATTTCCTTAGCTGGAGTTTCTGTACTTTTAGATGCAGTGCTCAAGTCAATCAGTTGTTCATCACTTCCTGCAGATGCTTGACCACATTGTGCAGATGAGATAACAGTATAACCTTGATTTTCAGGTAATGCTTCGGTTAAAAGAGAAAAAGGTTGTACAGGAACCTTAATATGAGGCTTAGCGTATATTTCATTTTCCTTATCGATTTTATTAATTCTCTTCAACTCAGATATCTGAAATTGCATAAAACAAATTGAGAGCCTATAAAGATATGTAGTTTATACATTATATTTCATGTATTAGCTACTTACCGTACATCTGTATCGTAGAGCTAATGCCTGCAGAGTATCTTCAGGACTTACTTGCACGTTAATCACCTCGATTCTGCGACCAGACGTGGAACGTTTGATATTTTGCAGCGAGATGCTGTCATCGTCTTCACTACTTTCGTCATCCGAATGTAAGAAAATATAATGAGGGGAACCTTCTTTTCCTCGTTGATAAATCATCTGCCTAACAAAATTATATCTTCTCGTTAAAAAGTAATCGCGTTATATAATCTATTTAATAAAATGTTGCGCCCTGTTTAAAACGACGATACGTAAACTAAAGTATCAATTTGGCAGTTAACCTCGAACTAAAGTTACCTAACGCTTCTTTGTTCCTCGAACATGGAATTCATTAGTTTCTGCGGCATAATCTGATCATGACATAACCGTCTTAGCAAGAACGTTTCGTACGTGTTTTGTATCACGTAAGAACATGAAGAAAAGATTGTTTTGTTTCTCAGTAGATACGATGACAGATGGACGCGTACATGATGGACGAGGTTAGGGTAAATTAGGTTAGTTGTTTTCAGTTGTTGTTCTACTACAAAACACAAACAGAGGCTACGTTTCGATATTCAGTTCCAGTTCTAGAAATCTATAGCACATGTGACGTGAAGTATAGATTTTTAGTACTGGCGGTGAATATCAGAACGCAGTCAGCAGTCAGAGACAAACATTACGGGAAGTCGGTGCGCTGTCAACATCGATTGCTGTTCAAAATGATGCAGTTTTCGGAAGAAGGCGAAACGCTAAAAGACAAAAGTCGGTGTGCGAACATTCGCGCGGATCTAAAGATTTGTTTGCTGGAAAGTGATTGTTGTAAAATAGTGAGTGAAGACGAATCCGCTACCGCTATAACCTAACAGTCCACGTTCTTGCTTGTTACGCATGCACAAGTAGTATTTTTTACGACAAATAATGCGTATTAGCATGTGATAGGTTCATTTGTTTCTCTCGACAGTGTATATTATGATCTAAAAATTATATTTTATTTTTACATATATTGATTTCACATTGTTCTGATTTGTGAATTGGTTTTATGTAGATTTAGGAAATTATAATAGAGGAGAAATAATGTGTGCAAGAGACATCGTCTAATCTATTAGTACAAAAGAGAGAAGAAATTTTACAAGGTATATTTTTGTGTTGCAGCACAAGCGTACCCCCAGAGAGTGCCTGCTTTTGCAAGATGGAACTGTACCTCAACAATGTTACGCCTTGCGCAATACCTTCTTCGAATGTAAACATTCTTTGGTGAGTACACGTAAATTTCAACTAAAAAATGAACAAAGTGGATCTCTTTTCCTGAAGAAGACAGAAAGTGTGTGCGCAAGAAGAAATAATTTATATGGGAATATTGCTTTGACTTTCTTTACAGATCGATGGCAGACGGCGATTTAGAGGTCCGAAAGGATATTAGTTAATCAACTTGTTATGTACATAATTTATATATATTCTTGAAAAGTATATTTTTTGTATCAGATGTTTCATAGCGAAATATCTCTGTGAATATGATCCGCAGAAAAATGTGCGTAATTATAAGGGAGGAAAGATACATGTGAGCAGTTTTTAATATTAGAAGTGATTTATTATTATTCATCATATTCGTTGTACATGATTTTAATAAATTTTATCGTACTTGCGAAGATTAGCAATGTATACCGTACAATTCATCGCATTTGTATGCGTGTCGCGGTACAAATTTCCAAAGAGATTTTTTTTTTTTTTTTTTTTTTTTTTTACTCGTTGCCGCGTTCTGGCAACGAGAGATACGACGCTTTGTACAATCGCAAAGTTGCTTTGAAGAGGCATATTTGTCTGTGCAGAGCGAAAGTTTCCTTTGTAGACAAATGAGAGACTCCGCGTTTCTCTTCTCGAGAAACAAAAGCGGTCGTTTTTAACCCTTTCGTAGGTACACCCTTGTTACAAAGTAGACCAGAGATCAAGATTTCTTCTTTCACGAGAAAAAACATTTCAAATAAGTTAAAAACTATTGAGAGAGAATACATTTCAAGTATGTACATGTACTTAATACTGAAAGGGTTAACAGATGTGTCCAGTCTTGTCTTGAAACGATATCACATTTAAAAAGTTTTTGCATCTTTACCGCGTGAGAAATTGAAACATATTTTCAGCATATAACTTAACAGACGTGCGAATGCAAACTTAGTCAAATATTTGATTGGTTTAATTAATATTTTATCTCTTGATGACATCAGTAGACTGGACACGATTGACTGACTGCTTAATATCTCACAGCTGCAGTTTTTGTTTTTTTTTTTTTATCGCATAAATGAACATGGTATCGAACATGATACGCGCGATACGATCATCACAGAGTAAAATTGCAAACCTTTCTCACATCCCGCTTTCTTTTCTTATAATTAATAGCATCTTTTTTTTGTTCCACTTTGTGTTCAGCGAGTACGAATTTCGGAGGCGTACGATAAGCAAACGCCAACGTTACACGGGTCGGGGAGAAGGAGTGTTTTATTACAAATCTACCAAGGGTCGGCGATTACGCCTGCGTAATCGCCCTAGCTATTGTCTGTATGCAACAAGCGTATATTGGCTATACGATTTTGTTTGTACTACAATGCCAACTCACGCTACTCCTTTCCACTTTCTAAAATGGCTATAGGCACCTAGAAAAAAGTAGGATCTGCACAAGCTTTTCCCGCGCACGCCTTTTTATTTTTTTTTTTCCACGTGTGAGAACTTTCGGGTTTCAAGTGCGGATAAAATACAAACTTGTAAATTTGATCATCTCTGTGTTTTTACGTAAAAGATAAAATTTTACAGATAAACAATTCTCATAACGCAATTTTAAAACGAACATTATCTAAAAGTATTAATTTTAATATTTGTGCTCGGTGTGTGTGTGTGTGTGTTACTTATCTCTTCGGAAACAACATTTTTGTGCAACAAAATTAATCGAAATGTCTCTTTCGTGTGTGACAAAAAAGAACAATGTTCGAACCGGCGTATCGAGTTATATATTTGCGTTTTAAGATTGCAATTTACCTACATTCGCATCAGATTCCACGAGCGAGTCAATAATATCCGCGTATACTGATTGTATACTGATATACAATGTCAAATATGAAGATAATCGATAAAAGACTTGAAGTTATATAGTGTATACGTTTCTACCGCGTCGGCCTTCGAAGTTTCTGCTACTTTTTGTGCCTAAATCATCTAAATTTGATTTCAAGAGTAGCATTTTACAAGAGTAAATTTTCCGAGAGGGATAATCCCGTTTTTTTTTTGTTTTTTTTTTTTTGTGATATATGTACGCCGCTCGCTCGAATATCACAGTTTATCGAGTATGATATGTAGATAGCGATTATTAGTTATCAAGAGTAATAAAAGTATGTGTGTTGCGTTATTATGCTTGCGTGGGATGACCAAACGTTTTTTTTTTCTCGTTTTACATATTTTTCCCGAGGAATTGAGTATCGCAGATTCTTTTTATACTTTAATGAATTTTACTTTGGACTTAATTTTTCTTATATGCATATATTACGTATATTTCACAGCATTCTCCGCACGTAACAATTTTATTGTTCGCTTTGTTTCAACATTTTGTTTTTCAACTTTTATCTCGTTTGGTGACCCGACTGCCGCGACGTTCACTTGTTTTTTTTTTTTTTTTTTTTTTTATACAAACAGGGTCCAGTGGCGTATCTAGTCGAGCATGCAGGCCGTTCCGTCGATTCTCGACGAAACTTATCTAAAGCGTATACGAAGTTGCACTCCTTATGATATATTAGATAGTACGATAAGAAATCACAGTGTCTCGTTCGTCAGCAGCGTTTTTGTTTTACGATATTATTCTTTGAGTCTTGCAAATTATCTTCTTTCTTGGCACCCGCTAAGACTTCGGTTATGTTTCTGCAATCGAAAAATCAATTAAAAATCTTCGACATTTGTCGTTATTAAAACTTGTTTTTATTCGCTCTTTTTTTTTTTTTTTTGCATTTGAAAAATTAGAACAAAGAATATTAGAAATGCGACGATACCGTTTCGCTTAGTTTTTTCCGCGGAAGTACACGTGATGCGATTCGAAACGATGCTCCACGCAGACTCCAGCAGCTGGGTAAGGAATCAGAAACACACCGAGGGTCTGTAGAGTCCGGTGTAGCCGCAGAGACGTGCACGTAGCGCCGGCAAAAGTATCGCCGCGGCCGACAGATTGTCTTGCAACTGCGAGCACTCGCAAATCAGTAGATACATCTTGTCGCCTTGCGACATCGATTTGTGCAACGTGATGCGTCTCAGACCCACCGATTTCGGCAGATATCGATACATCATACGCGCGCCTGTAACACGTGAGACGAAAATATCAGAATTAAGTAAAATAGAATAACTTTTTTTTTAAATTTGTAAACAAATAGAAAAAAAATAGGAGAAGACACTCACCTGTCCAGTAGAGCCAATTTTGTTCAAATTTCAGACCGTCGTCGCCCTCGAAAACCTTGAAAATCGATACTATGTAGCCGGTGGATGGAATAGGCGGTCTTCCACCAGGCGGTTCGAGCGGTGGTCTCGCGATGGTCGCCACCTCGTTGAACAGGTCCAACGTGTGACTGGCCGCGTATCTGAGATCTCGCGGGTCGAACTTACGCAGAGCCGCGCACTGAACCTCGTTGTAGAAGTCTAGCGGGTCCGTGTTCTGCTTGTTTATCAGATAATACGTGATGAATGGGAAATCCGCTGAAAAGTCCGCATTTGGGAAATTCAGTACACGATCTCGGAAAGAGACTTGTAAGTAGACTGCCGATTCAAAGTGATATCCTACGTACTGTTCTTCTCCATATTCGTAAGTAAAATACTTTGCGACGCGGAGGGTGCTATCTCGGCGACCAATTCCGCGGCGGTGTCGCGTTGCAGCACCAACGGACGAGACACTGGAGATTCGACCAAAGGGTCCAGAGGCTCTAACGGTGTCATGAAATGCGCGAGAACACATTGCTTCGGGTCCTCAACCTCGAGAACCGACAGCGGACTACCCGGTCTCTTTTTATCGGCGACTGGTGCATGCTTTGAGCACAAAAGATCGAGTTTTATACAGCGAAACATTAACAATAAAACCAGTGAAACAACATATTAAAAGTTTTGCTTATACGGCCAGCGAGAAAAATTTGTTGTCTGAATTTTTGTTTCATCAAAAATATAGTTTCAAAACAAAACATGTTGACAAGACAAAAATCTCATTAGGCTTGGCAAATTTTTCTTGCTTAGCTTAGCAAGAAATTAGACTAGCAAATTTTTTTTCCATGTTTGTATGTGTGTGTCAATTCACGTTTTACTAAACGCGCTTCTCAGAATTGCAGATTTATTAGCTTTATTGTGTCTGGTGTGGTTTATGCTATTTTTAGACATTCGGCTTAGACTGCGACGCAAGGTCGCAGCTCGGCAAGAATCTAAGGCCAATACCTTGGCCACTGCAGTTTTGGCAAACGCAATGGGGGACGCAGCTTGTGGTATTTTCTTTGTACGATGGCGTGTAACACATCAAGCGAAACTGTAAGGTCAAATAACTTACTGGTACACCCGCTGGTAAAAAACGCTCGAGTGAAGCGAGAGGTATGATGAAACAGTCGCGGTCCAAGGTGGCCAACGAGATCGGTTCGCCTCGCGGTGGACTGCTTCCGGAAACCACGAGGGGTGTGTAAGTACCGGAAGCGCGATTGCCGCTGAAGGACACCTGCTACAAAGAGGTAACGCAATTAGAGAATATTATCAGATGTATGTAACGCTCGCAATACTATTACACAATGTGTTGAGCGTCACGTGTCGTGCGAGACAAAGTTGCTCTCACATCAATTACATTTAACATCTCTGTATAATAGTGCTAGTACGTTAAAACCCGACACAAAGTGCGCAATGTCGACACGAAAAGTCATTAATTAAATGAAACATCGTTTATAATCACGTTTAGTAGTGTCGTGAGATCGCGCGATCTCTCTTTCTTTCTTGATCATCGATCATCTGTTCGAGGAATCCGTCAAGTAGACATCAAAAGGGACAAAATATAAAACCCGTTTTTTCTCATGTAAAAACATTCGTAGACTCGAGAGAATCGATATCGTTTTACGAGGCCGTAAGTCAAGACACACGGTTGCAAAGAAGTTAAAGATGAAAAAGCCCGAGAGAGAGAGACACTGTGTGTACATTTCACACGCGCGGATAGCATCTATAGCGCAAATAACGCTTATAACGGCAATAGTAAAGATGTCAAGGTAATACGTGCCCGAATAAAATGAAAACGGGGCTGTAAGGAAGATATAGGCAAGAAGAGAACGGTCTGGCGTTCACACGTGTGCTTCGCCGTCCGACTCGGACTCGACTCTTACTACTTGCGTCTGAGACACGAGCGAGTCACCATTGCGCCGTCGGTACTTTCCCATCGTAAACGTTTGATGTTCCAACCTTGGCACTCGTGTAGGCCTCACGTTTTATAGTTCACGTGCGCGCGATGCACGGCGGTTTATGTTGGACGTCAATTTTGCAAGCGCGCTCGACATTGCGATTGATCACACCGCTCCGCAATTTTTCATTGCGACCGGTGGCCGCGAAACGTCGTATCTTATAAAATAGAAATTTTCTTTTGGAAAAAGAGAAAGAGAAGATAGTTTGTATAAATTTATCCGGGTGTCTATTTTTCTTAATTCACAGAAAAATAAAAAAAACAACCGTGTACGATATAGTTGACAAACATCTGCTTGAATTAATTTTTAAAGGACTCGAACTTAGTTCGACTTAGCGATTATAAAGTTCATCGTAAATTGCAGGAAAGATTTTCCACATATCGTTGAGTTCGGTACATTGCTGCAGCATGGAAAATACTTGCGCGCACATTGTTAATGTATTGTGCGAAGTGCACACATGCGAGCAAAAACTTTCGCGGTCGATAGCAATTTGCATGTTGTTCAAGTGTGTAAAAATAGTGTGTCGAATAAAACGCCGGTATAGTAACTGCGAAGACTCGTTTATTGTGTTTTTACGCACGCGGCACGAGACACGTTTGCGTCTTTACACATCACTTTCCGAGAGTTTCACGCGTCCGCTAGTTGTTTTTTAAATAAATATGCAAATCGGTTATTTCGGACAATTGAAATGAAAGTAAGTTCGATTCAGTGTTGACAACAAGTTGTTTACATGTATCGCATATGACATTCCGTTTCATAACATGTTGCGTTACATTCCATACCATATGTATGGCTTTTCAAGCAACAGCAACTCCGAACATATCGTGTCGTTGCGTATATATTAATTAGAACATCGGATAGCGACCGTTCCGTGTAATAATAACTCCATCGAGAAATGTTAAATTGTGTATCGCGTTTCTTTCATTCAGTACGCGACAGAGACGAGGAAGCGTGCGGTAAACTATATCGATCCGCGCGTTTGTATTATTTTTAGATAAAACCAAAGAAAATTGAATTTTTAACAGATACAGCTAGAGGAATTGTTTCATTTGTATACGTGTGGAACGCGCGAGCCTTTGCATCGCATATATTGCAGCACGCATGCAATTCTCATGCATTTGCACGCGGCGGGGGCGCGTTTTCTGCATTTATATATGTTCAGTCGATATATACGCAGAAAGAAAAGCGTCTGCTGCGTGCCTTCATTTTGATATTTAATCGCGCTGCGGGTATATATGTATGTACGACGGTGAATGCTCACGTACACACATGTGTAAAGGTCAAAGTTCGTCACACGACACTGCGGTCTTCGTCGAATCATAAAAGCCGCAGAGCAATGCCTCAATCGCGAATTTCCGCGCTTACATGCCACGTGTGGCACGTTCTTTTCGATCACGTGAGAAGCATAACGAGATGTTTGTTATAAGTCCCGTATATATATATATATCATTTCACATATATAAGTATATCCTTTCTATATTTTATATTTTTCCTGATGATATAATTTTATTATTTTTTTTAAGGTTAATTTTGTATGAATTATATTTTATTATTGTCTTCATTTTTCACTTTTATATTATTTCAAAACACGTTATTATCGCGTTATTTCCCGGCTCCCGATTATGTGCATTCTGAAAAGGTTAAACGCCTATCATTAAATTTCGTTTGCCAGCCCTTCGCATCGCCAAGCGCGGATACACCCGTGGGCTTCATTGCGCCATTTACGTAATGTGCCCGTGGCCCGAAAATGTCTCATCTTGTGCGCAGAATACGGCGCACCTAAACGTTCGCGAAGACATCGCGGTAGAGTGCGATACAAGGAGGATTTTCGCGAGCACACACAGTGTGAACGTCAAGTGTCGAACACTTATGTCCGTCGACTCTCACGGCGAATTTATCTCCGGTATTCTCACTCTGTGATGCGCAATAAGATTGCAATTTTGCGTGTCGTTTGAGCTCGCGTTGATGCCACTTTATGCTTCCCTTTCTGCAAACGATTTTCAATTTTTTTTGCAATTTTGCTTTATTATGAAATTCTTCGCGCTTTATTTGCTTGAAAAAAAAATAGCGATGCAACGCTCATGATTTTGATGAATGACGCGACAAAACCTCGGGTATATTTATTACGCTCTGCTATATTCAATTAATTTCTTTATTAAGATAAAGTTTACTACAAGACTAGACTGGAAAAAATTATTATTCTTCATGTAAAATATGCAAATAGAAATTAATACCGGTTAATAGAAATTAAGACCGCGGTTTATTAAAAAAGGGATAATTACCATAAATTAGACGGCAACCTTGTTCCGAGCAATACCGATGTGCTTTTTACCCTTATGTGGGTGACAGTTTGAGAGTAATGAGATATAAAGCACCGAGCAAACAATCGTCGAGAGAACATCCTAACCGTGCGACATTCATCTCTCGGATCAGATAGTCCCCTAATGTCGCGAAGAACGACATAACGTCATAGATTAATCCTGTTTCCGCGTCGTTTCGGTCGATTGCAAAGGAAATGGCCATAATTAGGGTTAATTGCAACGTTGCTACCGCAGCAAGTTTTCCGTGCGTGACTTATATCGCGAGATTAATGTGTTTGATAATTTATTGGCGTATCATTTCACATTATTCGCCGCTCTATATCGTGAGTTTATCATTATTTAAATAAATAGCGACTTAACAATAGGTAGATTATGAAATGTTCCTTTCAGAACATATTTTACATTATATTATCTCGGGAATATAATAAACTCTTTAATTAAAAAGAGGAAAAGAGTATGATAAGCACCTTGTTAGCACAAAAGATAATTTCACGTTAAAAACATCTTTATTATGTTAGAAATATTATGTTAAACAAATTTTGTTTTTTATTATTCTTTTCCTGAATTTTCCGCGCTCCAAATTGTAATCTCAGGCCGCACCTGCGTGGTTACTCACCTGCCTGGACGCAGTCGGCGTCGGCGGATCAGAAGGCTCCTTCTGGGTGATCTGGTTCTGCTTCCGCCTGGCCTGATTAGCGGTCTGCGTTGTTTGCGCGGAACCGCCGGGTCCGCCGCCTCCCCACTTGATCACGTGGGGCCCGGAGTTGCGGCGCGGCGACGGGCCCAGCCGCTCTCCCGAGTCCTCAGGTGGCGAGCCGAGCGGCCCACCTGTGGGCGGCGACAGGAACAGGTGAGTACGGTAACTGTGTTGGTGCTCGTGATCGCCCATCGACGGAAAATTGCCGAACTCCCGGCTTCGTCGTGCCGGACCACGTGTGCTGCCGACCAACGTGTGGCCGACGCCGCCGCTGCGCGACGATCCGAAACGCGGTCCTACCTGGCCGAACGAAGTTCCGCCGGTCCCGTAAGTGCCCAGAACGGGCCTGACCTCTCCGAGTCCTCCTCCAAGTCCGCCACCACCGGGTCCCTTCTCGCCCGCGAAGTTCTTGCGGAACATAAGATTCATGACTGACTTCGGTGCTCGATCTCGGGGTTGCTGTCGGCGTATATTTCTCGTGGTGTGTATACGTGTCGATTAGTTTTTTTTCGGAGTGTTTCTTACTTCTAACTCGAAACCGCATACGGTACGCTTTTATTTCCCGGTCGATCCCCAGACCGTTTGGTGAACTCGAGGATGCGCGTAGAAAAGTGACAGTGGTAGTGGTGGTGGCGGTGCACGACGATCACAAGAGACGAGAAATAGAGGAGGTGGGGAAAAGGGTTGTTTCAGCGTTCCCTCGAGATCTTTTCTAAATCCCGCTACATGCTCTCGGTATTGGATTCTGCGGCTTCTCCGGCATAAAAGCTCTTTCTCTCGGTTTCTTTTCTCCCTCTTTTTTTTTTTGGTTTTTTTGTCTTTTCTCGCACGAGTCTGCGGACACGCCGCCGACGGTCACCTCTAACTTCTGGCGCCTCTACTACGAGACTAACGATCTCGACATGTTACAAACGCCGTCTTGAACGTACGCGCTCGTGCCCAGAAGATACCGACGACGGGCGACAACGTCGGACACCATTGAGACCGGGATTTAAACCGCTTCATACGATGGCACTGAACCCCCTCGGTGGTGAACTTCGCGAGAATGTTCGGCGCGTTTAACTTTTACCGACTTCCTGTGATGTCGTGTGATGGTTCGAAAGCACTCGCGTGCTCGATCTAGGTCGAACGGGAAGAATGATAACGGTGTCTCTCCCGCCGTGGGATTTCGGCCGAAACACTTTCGGAAGATAATCGACACTTAACCCCAGAACACTAAGAATGAGTGAAATTTGCGCACAATGTGACGTTATTAAAATATATCGAACTAGAGAAAATTCGTTACCATTTTTCCAATATCTCTTGAGTATTTTGTGAAAAATTTCAATATCGACTTATACGTTCAATTACCAAAAAACTAACATTGCAGCAAAAGTTGGGCGACATTTTCGTTATGTACGGCGTTTATTTTTGTCGTTGTGATATTATTACATCGAAGTTAATTCTGGATCGTAGTTCAAGCAGAAATTTTCGATGTGTGGTAGGTAAATCAATCTTTGTCACGAGAGCCGTTTGTTTGTTCATGTCGTGCCTTCTGTGTTCTCCGTAATTTCAGAAAGTGAGTGAGTGAGTGATGTAGGCGAAATCACGGGTTTTTATCACGTCTGAGATTTAGAAGTTACCCTCGCTCATGCTATTTCTTCGAAGATTATCCATAGTTCGAAGAATGTTCGTGATTCGAGAGCCGCACATATCAATTGTTCATTAATTTGTTTCTTTTTTTTTTTTTGTGCTGTGGTACGCTTTATCGCTGTTCTTCTCTTTACTTTGTTCTCACTTTCCAGTGTAATCAGAAACCGCGTAGTCTCGCTTAACGTTTATAAAAACGCTTCAAACGAGATATTTGGGTAATCCATTAGATTGTTCTTAACGAACGATAAAATTTCTCAGCCGTTGTGCTTATAGCAAACGATCCCTAGTTTTTTTTCCACAGTCGACTATTAAAAGCGTTCAACAAGAAATTCGCAGTTTAATTAAAGAAATAATAACGGGAAAAACGTAGTATTTTCTCTCTTCTCTTACTATAAATATATTCTTACGACGTAGAAAACGACGTTTATAAAACGAGAAAACGTTTCTTTTCGATGATGAATTCCGCAAACTTTTATACAGCTGACAAATACACGAATACGTCGAATAAATAAATAAACGAATCGGCGCCTTAATGCGTTTCACGTTTGTAATTCTTTTTTTTTTTTTTTCACTTTTCAAACAAGCTTCACCGCAACACACGATACATTAAGTCGATAAAAGAAACGATAAAGCTCGAGAACTTCTAAACACGTGGTGTAACACTGATCCAATGAACGGAGCAAGTATCTATTATTAGTTATCCGAAAAGCTCGTCCGTAGCTCAACTTTTCGATTCGCTTGGCGACACTCTGTCGATCACTCGTACAACTTTCGCAACTTAGCGAATCAGTAGAGTCACAAGGAGGAAATACATTGGTTAGACCGAGGTCGTCGAACGGAAACCAACGATAATTTCAGTGCAAGGTCGCACGTGTCTTGACATTTTTTCAGTCCGATTCATCACAAACGCGCCGCGCGAATGGTATAAAACTCGCCTTGTTAATTTCTCGCGATTATCAAGTCTGTAAGATGAAAACTGTATTTTCAATCCTTCAATGGCATATCTGCGCGCGCGTTGAACGATTTAATTAATTAATGTCTTTAAACATCCGAATATTTTTTCACTTCATCATATTTTTGAATTTTAAGTCAATTGATAATGAATGCGTTCTTTTTTGTTTGTCCAGAAAACAGTAAGAATCCACGTGCGTAGGAGAGATTTGTCGCAAAATTAATTCGCGTAACTTCGAATCGAAAGCAACATCGAGTAAAGCGCATCGATTGTCGTTTGCCTCTTCGCAGAGGAGAACTGTCTCGTCGTAGGAACGGCACGAGCTTTAATAGTCAGTTTCTCGATTGATCTAAAGCAAACTGCTTTGTCATGGTAGCAGATATAGGTGTGTGAAAACAAGAGATCCGGCTTCGATCCGGTCGGCTCGGTGTTTTTTACTCGCTAATGATAAGAGAGTCGTAATTACTATGCTGACTCGGGCCTCAAAAGTAATTTTTTTGAAACGAATTAACAAAGACACTCTAAGAAACAATCAATGGGAATAATGTATTTTCCGTAATGGCTTAAAATATTAACTCTGATTGTTCGAGCTAACGCGATGCGTAAACGTCGAAAGTAAACTTGAGTGTGGAAACATTATTCAGTAAAACATTGTGAAATTCGAAACTTACGTGTTGCGAATTTTGTTCAATTTCAATAATGCGCTTTGTAGTTCGAGTATTCTACTACGGTCGATATTATTCTACGTTTCTGAGAAGCGAAATAAAGTTCGCACAATAACTTCTAACTTCTTTCCGAGTTGCGTTACATGTGACAAAGTAGATAATGAGATTTGTTTAAACGCCGTTTATACCACTTTTTTCAATCTATAGTTGGCATGAGGTATGACCGTGAATTTACATTGAATATAAAGCAAGGTTGTTGTGTTTGCACTAATTATATGTTAAATCATTCGGTGCATAGAGTTGCTCAAGACGCACATGTTTGAGAAAAAATTGGAACATCGTAAATGAGAAATATTCTTAAAATCAGTTTTTGCTACAATGTTATTTTCATAATTATATTTAAATTTCAATAATATATTTTTATATTATTGAAGTATTTGTATAATAATTTATAAAATAATTAAATGAGTTTTTTATTAATTGTAAATGAGTTTTCTTTTTTTTTTAACAGAAAACCTTTTTGTAGTTATTGGCACAAATTTCTAGTTCGATATATTTTAACGGCGAAAATTATGCGTGCAATTTACTCGTTTATCCTTCTCTCAACTGTCATTTTTATTTGCGTTTTTGTATTTGCGATGTTGTGAAAGTAAACGTACAGAGTATCGAAAATTCTATCTCTCGTTGGTCAAACGCGCGCGAAAGTAGTGAAATAGAAGAATCGATCCGCGCGTCCGAACGTTTTAGTTAGTAATTACCTGTGCGCGGGAGAAAACAAATCGCGCGAAATGCTGCTATGAATTGCGGCAATGAACCGCGGAAATTGACCCTGTCGACTGTTTGTGCAGAATCCTTCTCAGATTTTGTTCTATTATCGTAGTCACGTAGCGCGAAGAAAATTCAACTTTTCCCAGCGAGTACAGCAGGTGCCGAGATCAAGATTTATCTCCGGGATTAAGCGCGTGTGTATGTTGTTCAAAGTAACGACCGGAGCAGAAGAGTATCTTTCAATGTCAGTGTAAAACTTCCACAAGTACGCGTATCACCATTTCAATTACTGTTTGTTACTACAGTCGCGTTTAACTAACTTTTGCACGGAAAAAAAGTTTTACGGACAGCAAGGAAAGAATTTGCGAGCTAACTGAAATTTTTGTTACACAAAATCTTTTATCTAGTAAAATTCAAAAATAGTAGGCAAGTTCTTTCTCCGCTGTCCATATACCAACTAATTTTTTTGCTACTCTAGCAAATCGTTTTTTTTTCCGTGTGGACATGAACAAGTATTAATCACATTCTACCCACAACCACTCTGCTTTTGATATTAAAAACCATAAAATAAGCCAAAAGCGTTCCTCTTAATTTCACATTCCACGCGTATATCTTACTTAATCCAACCGGCCATTTTGGCGGCCGCGTTTCGAACGAATCTCCAAGCTAATCTCAACCGATTACACTGGCTTCATTACGATTTCTATCGTTTCCATTCGACGCATTACAAAATTGAACAATACGTCAGTATCAATCAGTTGTTTTAATGAAGGCATTTCGAATATAAGCTAATCTCGATCGATCGTTCGTGATTCCATCAAGGTTTGTTACACCAACGGAATACTCTTAAAATAAATATAACGCAATTACCCTCTTAAAACGAATATATCGTACTATTTTTATTTGATCAAAAAGAAGAAACTTTACGCCTGAAACAAATGCGGAAATATTTTCTCGCGAAATCGCGCACGGTTGTCGCGCACGGGAACCCGACCGGCCGCGGCTACTGAGGAAGCAATCGGTCAAACTCCGAATGCAAATTTCGGAGTTTTGCACGTGGAAAGAGAGTGCAAGCGGTCGTCCTCCGCGATAATATGCGACAAGTATATGTACAACATGGACAAGGACGAGACGGTCGTCTATCACCGCTGTCGGAATGCCATTACTGGCGACAACGCCGACACACAAGAGCCACGGTTGATCAAAAGCTATTGTACAATTATACACAGTGAGAGCGAGAGATCTCTGAAGATCCGCGTGTGTGTGTACATGTATATATATTTTACAACATGATGGAAACACAGTGGTGACAGCTGAATGCGCTATTATATGTACGAGAACGAAAGCGGGAGATAGTCTACTGGATAGGAGTGATCGGTGATCGATCCACAATTGATCGGTATCTTCTCGAGACGAAACGTTGTTCGTTCCTCAAATTTCACGACGTTCGGGAACACGAAAGATATATCGAAATACATAAATAATTTAAAAAAAACCGCGTATCTGGCAAATGGATTTTGTAATAAATAACAATCTGAGGTGTATATAAATTATGATGCGGAAACGGTCGCGCACGCGATGTCGATTCGGACGTCCGAATTTGAGGCAAAGAAAACTGCAAGAAGAGAAATTGCGTGATTACACGTTGCACAAAACAACGACGTTATCGATGTCCGCGCAAATACTCGGAATGCCTGCTGTTTCGCTCTATGTGTGTAGATCGATATTATATTGAAATATTCACAAGCAACTCGATTAGCGCGAGTGCACGGCAAGAATAAAACGCGAAATCTGTGTACAACTGTTGAGAAACGTTTTCTTTTCGACATCACGACCGCAGCGCGTAGACGGACGCGCGATGTTGCACCGCGCGATTTTCTTTTCGCCGTACAAAAGAGTATAGGGTACGCGACTCGTGTCAGGTATATTCAGCGCTATTGAATTCCGCGTTTATACTCATACGATTCATCGGCGACAGGCGAGGAAAAATAACGTCAAAGTCACGACAGACAGTGCATAGACAGTATTTATATGAAACACGTGTAGTTTCGATCGATCTCTCTCTCTCTCTCGCGTGTGTATTGTAATATTCGCGAGCGAAATTGACAGTTCGGCCGAAGTTCAAATTCGGATATCTCTCCACTGTGATAACCGATGACGCAAACAAGCAATGTGACTTCATCGATCACGGCGGCGTGACATTTTGGATCGGTTCCGCATCGATAATGTGTTCTCGTCATTTAGGAAAGTGACGTGTTTACACGCGAGAATTTCGAGACTCGCTAACAATTCTCGGACAAGTTCTCAAAAACCTGAGATCTTAACTCGATCTCGCGATCTGCCGGTTCGCGCGACGAATTAGTGCCGCGCGCAAAACGCGAGCTCGCGATTTCGAGCTGATGTTCGTGCGAAAAATTCCAAGGTAACCATCGATCACGAGTATCGAAAGGATGAGGATGATTTCCGCGCGGAACGCCAGTGTTTTCGCGCGGAAAACCGAAAGATCGATATAATAAGCGCGTTGAAATATTTACACGCGCGACGCGGACTCGCGCACGCCGCGCGGAGAGGATCGCCGTGCGAGATATGACGGCGCGCATAATGATACCGCGATATGTGCATGAATGGCAGGATTCTTCTACGAATAGCAACACGAGAGGGTTGGAGAGAAAGAGAAACAGAGAAAGAGAAAAAAAGAGAGAGACAGGAAAAGGAGCACAGAATACTCATGACGACACTACACACGTGTGTCACACGCGGTACAGATCGATAGTGTATTGAAATATTCACTGTGTAACGCGATGTGTGCCGCGGCGTCGGTACGTCAAGGTCCCTCCACCAAGGTTATTATCTCCACTCCGTGTTTGCTTGATCCAGACATGCGATACCACGCGATGTCAGTTGAGCGACGACGGTGGCCTTTGCAATGGTACCTCGAGTGACAGTGAGTATTACGGTCCTGGAAACGTGCTCCGCGTTGGTTGAGACCAGGTGTGAAGCGCGTACTTTCACGTCACCCTGGAGGGGTGCGCGTGAGAAAGAGAGGAAACACGCCGAGGGTGAGACAAGTGGAAGGAGAGACACAGAACGAGCGTCAGAGAGAACGGCGCACTCGTGGCGAACGGCACCCTCGCACTGGCAAGCGTGCACGAGGCGTCGCGACGCTTCCCAGGGCCGTCGAAACCACAACTCCCCCGCGACACGCCGCGGACTAGAGACAGGAGACAGTCGCCGTGAGAGACGTGAGAGAGCCGCGCTACGTGATGAGCCTATCCAAGAGCGCGCGGGCTAATTGCTCTCTCTCGTGCGCGGTAGTTTCGATATCCGCCTTGTTTGAATCTCTCGAAGAAGCGACTGCAACCTAACGCGTATCATCGTCGCATTTGGCGAGCACCGGTATACCGACGATAATAATATCTATTTTAAAAGAGGCTC
Organism: Pseudomyrmex pallidus; assembly: GCA_014825455.1. Lineage (NCBI taxonomy): Eukaryota > Metazoa > Arthropoda > Insecta > Hymenoptera > Formicidae > Pseudomyrmex > Pseudomyrmex pallidus. The sequence goes on from QVNV01009238.1 coordinate 20,665, forward strand.
CCCTTCCTCCCCGTATGCGGGCGAAAATTTCGAAGAACGGCCGAAGTTAAATTAGAAATTAATTTTTGCACGCCTGTCGCAATGGATCACGCGAGTAATGGGAAGTGACATTGTTATATTCCGTTCGCTGACGGAAATATTATTTCATGTACGCGAGTGAAGAGACAGATTGCGGCATTTCTGGCTCTCAAATCCGTATGAAGCGCGTACGCCCGCGTGATTCTAAGAAATTCGAGGAGAAAATTGAGAATTCGCTATTGCATGACGAAAGTTTTATTAATAACAATTTAATAATCATAGATGCACCAATATGCGATTATAGAACAAGATTTTTGAACATCATCGAAAGAAGTTTCTTTTTGCAAAAAGATCGTCTATCAAACGCGGAATATGTGGAGAACAGGATAAAGGCGTTGTGAATCTTCGCTAAATTAGACTCCGAAGGACGAAAACACGGTTTCAGGATCATCCACGTGGAATCGTTTCTTATCGCGCTCGTAAAATCTCCGGCCGGCAGATAACGTCGAGCTCGTATATATATATCTCAAATTACCTCGCGCGGATACCCTCACATTTTCTTACGATAGTCTTAAACATCTGCTTGCGACTGTTTTATAGATTTTCAAAAAATGTATCTTTTTTTTATATCAAGAGTTTCGCGACTACAAAATTATATAATTTACACCATATGTGATATAATATAATTTTGCTTATATATATTTATCTATATATATACAACATAATTTACAACATATATATAATAACACACTGATTCACGATACTTGCATCTTGCGCAAGAGACAATAAATTACGCATGGAATTACGTGTTTATTTACCGACCAAATTCTCGATGTAAACACATCGATATGTATTTGCTTTCAAACATTTCTGTTTCGTTGTATAAACAAATAGTCGCGCTAAGTACGTGACATTCGCGAGTGACACACTGACATTGATCATCTGTGTCAAAACGTTCAACAACCACGTTTCATTGAAAAGAAACGTCTACACGACTAACTAAGCGGGCAAGAAAATGCGAATTGTCTGCAGAAGTACCTCATCACTGTCGTTATTTCAATTCCGAGTTCTTGGGAACATAAAAAGCAGTGATGCTCGAGGAATGCATAATAAGCGTGTGTATCTTTTGTAGTGGGAGTAATTCACACAAAACAAGTGAAGAAGTCGAGCACAGATGCGGCCTGTCGCGCTAATAATGATCCTTGTACCGCTTTTTCTACCAGCTACTGCGGGGGTAAACAGAAAGCCCGGCCGCGTTGTGTTATTGCGCGGAAATAACACACTGAATAATCAGACAATTACACCACCACGTATTTACCACCCAATTACCCGCGACATGTTTCTAAATATAATTACGGTGTGTTAAATCGTCAAATTACACAACTGCGAAAACATGGATTGCGAAGGTTGACAAACGTGTCGTCAGTTTCAAGAACCATCGCGACAAATATTTTGTTTGCGTTATTATACTCTATTCAAATCGTAAGGACGTCAATCGTAACTGCTGCCTGGTGGCAAATTTTTTTGGTCACGAGTTTGGCAGCGCAAATCGTTTTATTTATTTTTCAATGTAGAATTTTCCGACGACGTTCGAAACTCTGCCTGCCAAGAATCACACGTTCGCGAGGTAGCTTTTTTTCCCCGGAAAAATTCGTCTCTTACTTTTCGACGGCTAGCACGACGTGCACGTTGAAAAAGAGAAAAGGAAAGAGAGAAAGAGGAGAAAAAGAGAACGGAAGCGGAAAACGCGCTACCGCATTTGTTGCACTTCGGAGGATTTATACTTCAGTCGCCCAACTCATCTATCAGCTCAATAAAACTGCGTTTCCGAAAACGTGTATGGGCGGTCAGAAGTACTTCGATTTATCTCTTTAAATTAGAGGGCTATCCCCGTCGGTTTTTTATTGCCTTATTTATATTCTATTTTCGCTACATATAAATTACAAAAGCCAGATGATAAAACGACAGAAAAAACGTGCATCACTTTTGCGGAAACATTATCTAAAACACCGAAACGACGTATAAATTACTCGAAATTCAGATCGGAATTCGTGATATAGAAATCGACTCCTCGCGATCAAACTTTTTCGCGGAGACAAAACCTCGCTGTTATTTACATGTCGCGACGCAGCATGCGGATTTATTCTTGGCATCCCGCTAGAAAACTAAAGTTGTCGCGAGTATTAATAGCGCGACGGCGCGATACGGCAGGACTATGAATATACCTCAAGGTGTTCGGCGTGACAGATGGCTCGCGCTAATATATATCGCAGAACTCCGAACGAACGACATTTGAAAAAATGTCATAAAGTATTATGAGAAAGAGATCGATCAATCTCGATCGAGGAGATTTTGCTCGAATTTGTCGCGCAATTTCATCCGAACGCTTCGTCGCCGAATCCGCCGCCAGACGGGTTTTCGCAACGTGCTTTCCCGATATACGAAAGAGAACTTTATTCAAATTTGTACCGAGAATTACCCGCGAAAAGGCATGTAAATACTAGAATCTTGGTATTGCATTATCATGCGATTCGAGTCGCGATCTTCTTGGACCTTTAAATTTCGATCTTTTTTTTTTTTTTTTTTTTTTTTATCGGGCGAAACTTCATTCAAATTTTGAATCGAGGAAACTCTCACGTGTACACACGTACGTTCGGTTCTTCGAATTACAATGCATTCGAATTTACGGGCATAAGATCGATTAGGCTGCAGGTTGCGTGCGTTCTGCAACCTTGCATGAATAAACTGGCAACCTCCCGTGATTTGCTGTATGTTTGACAGTATAACTGACATTTTTATGGAATGCGATAGATACGTGTGTATTACTACGAGCGATTATCGTTTCCGCTTTGACGTGTAATTTCGAAATGGATTCTGCAAGCATTTCAAACGGCAAATTTTTGTCTGTTATCTGTTTTATCTTTAGCATATTTTTCTTCTGTATCTTGATTTACTGAAAGTAATAGAAGAAGAAGAAGCTACTTTAACTAATTACCTCGCAAAAAAGGCAATAACGGATCACATCCCATTACTTGATTGCGTCCTTTAGAGATATTCGATACGGAGATTGTCAATTACCCGTGCGAAATAGAGGTGTAAAATTTCGGTAAGATGGTTTCTTTTTATAGCGTTTCAAACGCAAGGTTTTTACGAGGAGGGATTTATACGGGTCATGATCGCGTCGAAAAACGGATTTTGGCAACAGTAACGCGAGGCAGGCATCACGTTAATTAATTCACTCCGAGTTAAATAGTCTCGTCGACGTTGCAGTTCTCTCTCTTTCTCATATATCACTTCCGCACATTGGTTCATTGTGAAACCACCTGTGACGTATTTGGCACTCTGGCTAATCCGTTTTTACGAGACGATTCGCTGGAGAAATATCCAGAGTCATAAATAATAATTTCTGAATCTCTCTCTCTTTTGTTTTTTTTTAAGGAAATTTAATTTTATCGAACCTTTCGGTATATCACGGAAGGATGTGCCGGTATTTCATGTATGCACGAAAGCTACATTGAGAGAGAGAGGGGGTGTATATTGAGTACAACGTCGATATGTTGCTCTCCGAATAGCAAGGTCGGAAAAGACAAAGCGATATTCCGCAGTCAATTGTATATATTTCAATTTACCCAAAAACACGAATGATATTTCAAACATTTTCAGGAAGAAACGAGATCAACTTTTTTCTCTCCTAAACCCGACACTTTATTAATCTTTGTAAACGATCTGCGGGCATTTTAAACGGTTAATGTTTTGTTATCTGTTTTACCTTCATTTTTCTTTTGCATTTTTGATCTGTTGGAAATAATAAAAAAAATTATCGCGAATGTTAGATCGATGCTTCGAATTGTATATACATATATATGTATATTATTATTGACGCTCGAAATTATTATACACGAGAGAGAAAAGTAAACGTCATCGTTTTACTCAATCGAATGATCGAGACAGTCTTGATGTCATTTCGCACCGTTGTCGCGCGCGCAATCTGTCTTCTCCGCAAATTTTTTATTTCGCGCTGATCGATGCGAAGACATTATTACAGGCCGAGAAATATACGTACATCTGTGTCGTGCGCGCACCTAATGCGGATACGTATTTAAATTCTGTCGCGACCTTCGGGCGAACTCGCCGCTCGACTAATACGCAATGCCGCGCTTCATTTATATTCTATTTTCGTTTAGCACACTAAACTCACTCGCCATTAAAGCGCAAACCTAGTTGAATTTCTTTATTTCCTCGAGCAATGAGAACCGCCGAATTTACTCTCTCCGGTTTTGCAACTTGCTGGTGATGATACGCATTCCGAAAATGTCTGAAAATTCAGCTCTCTCGAAAAACTCTCGTAAAATTTTCCTCCTACATAAGTCAAACGGCGAATGTGAATGCGGCGTATCCTAAGGTACCACGCATTGGATCGGGAAACGATCGGACGCGGTCAGACCGCAACGATAACACGGCATAAATACATAAACGCCAGCTCTTTGGGGGAGGTAGGAGGAAATATATTGAAAGCGTATGCTCCGGAAACTGTATCGCGACGGATCCTGTGAATCTCACGTCGGCTTTGCTCGCGGCTTTTCTTAAATGCATGAACTTTCTTTCTCTCGCTCTCTTTCTATGGTTAATGAAACTTAAGTCAGTAGAACTTAAGTCAAAACGCGAAACGTGTTAATTGTCCCTTAAACCGTATATATTTTCCGAGACACACGCGGGGTTTTGTTCTGTTTAATTAACTTAATTAGTCGTGCACCTTTGTGCGCGCGCTCTCCATCTCGTGTAACGTCCTGCAGTGCTTTCGCTTAAATTTTGTAAACAAAGTAGGAATATTATGCGAGTCGCGATGTCTCGTCTCTCGGCAGTAGTCTCGTTACCAGCTTCTCTAAATTACCACCCAAGGAATTACCTCTCAAACTATCCATCCGCTTGATTTGGTTACTCTGTCGAAATCCTCCTCCAGCTAAACGCTATTTAGATGAACTGTATGAGCGATTGTGAATGCACGAGATTTGTGACGGACATTTAATGCGATCTAAAAGTTCAGGAACGCAGATTACTTCTTCAATGCAAAAATTCTCATGAAAGAAGAGTAGCAATTTTTTTGTGTACGACGTACACACACACACATAATGAATATGTAGTCACGTAGTCATTACAATGATGCGATCGCTAATTGGATTCTTGTTGCAGCTCAATTGGGGGTTTTTTCGTCCATTAGCCGCGTGCACCGACGAAACGAGGTCCACTCGCGAAATTCATATGTGCTCGCGTGTTCGGGACGAGCGCGTCCGCTGGCGCGCGATAATTTATTCGCACGCAAAAAGCTCCCGGGATCGTCCGGATGTTATTTGTCGAGACAATTATGCCTGTCCTCCGAACTTTATTCCGCGGCGCAGAATATCGTCGGCACAGTCTTGCTTCGAGTTTTATGCCGCGCGGCGGTGTTGTGACACAATTTGCAAATGTGTATATAACGCACGTCACTCCGGCGTAAACAGTTAGAGTCTCGAGATTCGCGAGGAATTAAAACTCACGGGAAACATTGTTGGCGTAACGCTATGTGATATGCACGTAAACGACACAATAGACGTTTCCAAACGTTTTAGTGTCAATTAGTGACGCGTTGCGTCAACAGCGAATAATCACTTATTCATCGGTTACATATTTTGATTGAAGTGCCTGCTAATAAGCAGGACATATCGATAACGCGTTACGTAATAGGGTACGCGTTGCGCAATGTAACAATTAAATAAAATACAAAATAAAAATATTACAATTAATTTTTCTCGTTCACGTTGGAACGTTAACAAGCTAAGAAGATTCGGAATTTCATCGCGTTATTTTTCGATATAAGATAAGTTTAAGTATTTAAACGCTGAAAGCTTCTCGCGAACAAGTACGTAGCGAGAACGAACTTTTGATCTCGCTAAAACAGAAACTGCTACTGTAATCGCGCGCGCAGCGAGAATTAAAATCTATTTTCCGGCCTACTTCGAAACTGAAGCAACTGAATGCATTAAGTTTTGTTTCTTCTTCGATGATCATCTCGGAAAAGTAACAAGCAGACAGTTACGGCAAAGATTAAAAGCTTATCGTCTGCTTCGTTCGCCGCGGTACAAACATAAAGTGCAATTAATCTGGAAACATGAGCACTCCGGTCGGCGTGTTACTTCGTTCTGGTGTAAGCTATAAATTGTATCGCGTGAAAAATTCGCGTAAAATTCGCAGGAGCGCGGTTTTAGTAAAATTGTGAGATAGACACGCGCACGTGCGCGCACTTACACACACACACACAGAATTGAAAAGATAAAGTGAAAATAGTGTTAATTAAGACGAATATAATTATTTCTTAACAACTGGATTTATTAATGATATTTATTTTTAAGCGAGGGTTCACAACAGAACACACACACACACACTATATATATTGAAATGCAACCTCTCATCTGTTGATGAATTAATTATCGAAACATAAATATCGAGAGAAACCTACATTATTGATATCGCTGTATGTTCTGATTGTTTTGCGTGCTAATAATCCCCTCTTACGTAATGTCGAGTCGATATAAATTCAATTGGCGATAAAGTTTATTTCTATCCTTCTTCGGTAATAACAGAAGGCACATTAATGTTTCCCTCAATTTTTAATGGTCTTGAAAAATGCGAAGGTATCGAGTTACATCACGTTTCGCCGTGCCTATCGAATCTCGCAGGACCTACGTCGGAGATCGATCACGAGCACCTGTCGTTAACTTAATGGTAATTGTTATTGATTGCGACGTGCAATTAAACAGATACAAAGACAAAAAAAACATAATAGCGTGGCATAAAAGATTCTTGTATATATTTATATAGTTATACTATAATGAAAAATATATAAATACAAGATAAAAAATATGAATAATATACAAGAAAAGTATTTCTATTTTTGTCAGAATGTCTAAAAAACCAAATTGTACAGAATGGTCGAAAAATATATGGAAAATGCACAAGAATTTATTCTGACACGGTTAAAGCGCATCGAAGGATGACAAAAACGAAGAGATCAAAGCGATATTGATTACAGGATGCACTTACCGGTGTCGTATAACGGACACGGCATGTAGCCGTACCGCTGTTCCGGATATACAACGGACTTGTTCCTCTGTCCGCTGGTCATCGTGGCGAATTTGGTCACGTATTGCAGAAACTTGTCATAGAAGAGTAAAAAGGTCGTGCGGATTATCGTTGACGAAGGTTGCGGGCACGCGGGTCCTTCAAACGACGATGCTTCACGATGCTCCTTGAAGTCGTCGACTGGTAGCAGGACGATTACCCCGACGTGGTCGTGGACAGTTGCATCCTGCGACGACGGTCCACGACGCGGTGCATCGACTGATTGTGCCACGCCAGCGAATTAACCAATTAACACTGGGCACCGTTACGGTGCCAATTAGCTGGCGGGGTCCGCTTAAGACCGCGAGTGCGCGCACGTCGTCACTTAATTAGCGCCGAAATAATTGGTTGACGTCGCCGTGTGTCGCGCTCTTCCTTCCTCCGCGGCGGCGTTTCCTCCGTCACCACGCAGACGCTTGACGTCTCGCTTTGTGTTTGTCTGAGAGTGAGAAATACACGCGGATATTACAATTGTCTACAATGCGAAATCGCTCTTTGATTAATTAAAGCGTGAGCCGCGCAATGACGGGCGCTATCAAAATGGAAATTCCGACATACCGGAATTTCGCGAATTCCGCAGAATGACGGAAGTAAGTATTTATGCTGATGAACTGGATTTAATTACGCGAACTTTTTCTAGCGTTCCTGAAAAAGTTCAAGCCAAATGACGACGCGACGTCGTGTTCGTGTTCGAATTGAGAGATGCAACTACAATTTCTAAAACTACTTTTCTATATAGAGAAAAGAAGAGAAATTATAAATTATTTATAATTTAATTTTTTATTAATTAGATTCTCTCTTTCTCTCACATTTTTATGTGCAACAAAACAATTTTATATGTAACACAGTTAAAAAAAATTGTATTTATTTCGATAAAAATATTTGTGTACACAGTTGCATCCGCAAGCGTCGAGTATAATGATATGAGACAACAATATAACAAGATTCGATTCGTTTCGAAATCGATGAAGTGAAATCGATAGTCGTTATATGATCTTTTCTAGTAAAAAGCGTAAAACACAAAAGGCGGCTTTGTCGCAGAAGAGGAAGAGAGAGATATTCGAAAGCTATAAAAGCAGTTAAGGGAAATTGGTGGTTTTCAGGAGAGTTATACGAAGGACACTCGAGACTCGAGAGAGGGGTTCTTACACAAAAGGTCTCTCTCCCTACGATACGAGAGCTTCATCTTTTTTTCTGTTCCATTATAAATTTTACGTAGAAACATTCTCTATAAATAGCTGTAGGTTTTTTCTTTTTATTGTATCCATTGGTACAAAAATATTTACTGCATCAGCAAACGATGAAATAAATAAAAACGCATTAAAAGGTGCAACCAATATATAAGCGGCGAATTGTGTCCGCCGACTGTCATTGTAAACATTTTGTGACGCTAAAAAACTAAGTTCAGTTCTTCATCGCTGATTTATAGACGAATAAAACAGCGGTGACACATCGGGGTTAGTTTGCGAGCAAGCTCGTTTTTTTTTTTTTTTTTCAACCGTCTTTTTCATACACTGCGTGTGTTCTATTTTACAACGTACATTTCACGCGCTGGTATTGATGCTGTAATTGATATTAATGCGTGCATCCATCTCTATTACTTGATTTCCCTATTTGTTTAGTGAGCAATTTAATCGTGAGAAGTATGAGAAAGAGAAAAAAAAGAGAGAGCAAGAGAGGGAGAGAGGGAGAGAGAAAGAGAATATGATTTATATATTGTCTTAAAGAAAAAAAGAGAAGGTGTGCGGAAATTACACGTGCGAAAAAGTGCTCGAGATACGACCGTATGTGTCAACTATGTAACATGCAAAAAAATTGATGGTGTAAAAAAATATTAAAAATTCAGAAGATCAAAATTATACTATTCTATGTAATATATTTGACAATTACCGATTTTAATAATTCTGTGCATTCGCTTATTCCAAGATAATAATAGAATCAGTATTTTATTTCTTATTGCATTTACATCGTTTCTCTCTCATTTCTTGCCTTTTCAAATCCCGTACACGGAAAAGTTAAATCTCGCGTTCTCCGGTTAACTCAGGGAGATTCCATTCAGCTTCCAAAAGCGGTCTTCAAATTTCTACGACCTCGCTTCTTTCTGTTTTGCTTATTCAACTGAAGCAATCTCCGCGCTCGTTTCTTCCTAATCCGTGCCACTCATTAATCGCATTCGTTTCAGATCTTGCCAAGTAGCTCTGAGTTCTTCAAAAATAGAGCGAGAAATGTCGGGAAACAAGATTTTACTTCTATCAACTTCTGTCAAACTTTTCTCTTCCAGTTGAAAGATCTTTTTGTGTCGGATTCTTCTAAGTATCTCTAAAGTCCTTACAAACGGCTGTCATCTCAGAAGGAAGAATTAATTCCAAGTTTAGGTTTTGTGTCTTCGTAATGAATAATTGTTTTTTTTTTTTTTATCGAACTCTTATTTCTCGAGTTTCTTAAGAAAACGAAAAATTCTTTCGAAAAATTAATCTCCCTCCGGGTAGGTTTGTGAAATGCCGTGGAGGATAGGTTCTCGTGTCGCCGCGAGAGTACTCGTCGTCTGTGCTGGCGTTTAATCTATACGTGTACCACGTGGATTCGGCCGTTCGATTCGGCGGTTCCCTCTTCGAGTCAGCGCGGACTCCCCGTGTCGACCTCGCCAGCAACGCGACGCGAGAACGCTTCGTCGCGCGTTGTCGTCGTGCGTAAAAACCGGGGGAAACGGCCACCGGCAAACGTACACACGTGTACCAACGTGCGTGTCCGTACGTGCGGATAAACGCGCGGCGAACCGTCTCGTGCACGCTCCGACGCTGTACTGGACCGGAGTTAGGTGAAACGGTTTAAGGGTGGTTGTGGGAGAGAGAGAGAGAGAGAGAAAGAGAGAAAGAAGGAGGGGTAACGCGGGACAGAGAGGTGCGAAAGCTACGAAAACGGTAAGGGTGAAAGGGGACGCGAGAGGGAAGCCAGAAAGAGGAACAAAGAGCTGAGACGAAGGGAGAGTGAGAGAAAAGTTAACCGGAAACGGAGAAAGAGAGAGTGAAGAGAGACAACGAGAGCGAGACGAGGGATGCTGCGGTTGCGGGGCGGAAAATCGCTCTGTCTCGCTCTGACCTCGCCGCAGCAGCGGTGCGTCGCGGCGCGCATCATGCCCCTTTCCGAGCCCCCGGCGAACAACCCACCCCCTGATTCTCTTGCCCTCGTCTCCGCAGCCGCGAGAAAGCCCCTACACCAACCCCGGTTCCATGTCGCAATGTATCCGCAGTCGGGAGCGGAAGGCCCGCTTGGCTTCGGGCACCGAACGACTTTGCACACTTCCGAATTTTTTCTTACGAGACGACAGCAAGAAAAAAATAATAACGTCGTCAATTAAAGTCTCTTTAAAATAAAATTTTAGTATTTCGAAATAGAATATTATAACAAAAATTGATGGTCTAGTTTTTTTTTTAGCATAGCTGGAACTATCCGCAATAATCCGTATTGTCTTTCGCGCTGTTTGAAGAACAGCGCTATTTTGAAGCTCGGATGGAAAAGTACTTTTACTGAACAAAACAGAGTTATGACCAAAAAAGTTTACACGTCCTACATATTCGATGCACTTAACGCCAGAGGGAAAAATGCGATTTTGTCATGAGTACAACTCGTCTTGAAATAAAGCCAAGTATTTGTTAAGGTATTTTGCAACTTGTTATTGCAGAAGGCGGATGGAAAGAAAATAATATCTGATAAATAACGTGAGCGCGGGTGAAGTAAGACATTCAAAAAAAAAAAAAAAAGATACTGGATACAGACAATTAATTAGATTTGATTCTCTTTCTGTTTTATAATCTCTGACTTTGTTTCAAACTAGTTTTATTTCTTCATAAAACTGGCTTCATTTCTCCCGATTTCATTCGAATCGAAAATGTTTCGTGAACATCTGCAGGTTCGACATTGTAGAGATAAAACGAGACTAAAATTCGAAGCAAAATGAAACAATTTCGGACACTTGTCGCGTAATACTGTGCTCGTGGAAAACTAACGTAGAACACTCTTAGTGTGAAGTTTTTTCTCTCGTCTTTCGAACTTTCTTGTCTTTCGGCGCTGCCGTATGTTTAGATCGAGAAGCAAGAAGATAAAATGGGAGAACTCTTGCGTGTGAAATATCGTTGCAATTTCGCGGAGAGTGCGCGCGAGCGATCGAAGACGGGTTTTTATAAGAATACGCACGGTGCTGAGAAGCGAGCCGCTCTTAATGAAAGAAATAATTTATGCTCTTACTTGGGAAAATCTCTTACCTGCAGTATATTCCGCATCTCTGCTCGTGAAAACCTTCTTGAATTACTTTTCACATACTCAAATCGGAGAAAATATGGCGATGTAAAAGCAATGAACCAAGAATTTGCTGTAACGTTTAATTGTATTAAATAATAATTAATTACTAAATAATAATTAAGTTTCAATAAAAGAATCTGAAGGAGGTAATAAAACGTTAAAAGTTCCCATTTCACTTCTTCTTGGAGAAATAATTTTTACTGTCGCAATGTCTATCGGGAATAACGAATGTCGGGAGATCGAGGGTTCGATCGTATCCTGCACGGGCTCGTATCTGCAGGAAAAAGACAAGAGATTGGAAGCGAGTTAAAGCGGAGAGGTCAGCGAGAGGAGAAAAAGAGAGAGAAAAATAGAAAAAAAAAAGAAAGAAAGAGAGCCCCGACTCTAGCAATAATTTATGCTGAACGTGGTCGCGCGAAGAAAGAGGAAAGAAACGTTCGTTCTCGATACTGACGAAGGTGCTGCAGTACCTCGTATAGCACACTCAAGACAACGAGCAAGATACCGTACAGATACTGCGGCCAGGCAATTCGCTTTTATGGCTGTATCCTGGTGAAGCCCACCTAAATTTTCGCTTCTGCCACCCAATCGTTAGAACCACGTGAAAAATTGCCGAAGCGACTAATTGAAAAGAAAAGAAAAATTTAAAATACAGGAGAACCTTGCGAAGCTTCAAGCTCTAAATCCTTGTGCAATTCGTGATAGAAAAAAGAATTTATAAATATTTACGTACGTAAATTACAATATGTTACAATTACACGTATCTTTGTCAAACGATTGTCTGGGCGCGCAAACAAACATTGATCAAGATATACATCAGCAACTCTCTCGGCAAATAGTCCGTAGTCCTACCACGTGTCTCATTCAGCACGTACCGTTTTCCATAGTAAATAACACGACTGTGCACTTTGCGCGGGTCGTGTCTGAGAAAAACATTGTTTACATTGCCGCCCGTATCACTTCTCGTTGATATATCTGGTGCACAGCGCGCGATGCGTCATCTTGTTCACTGGTAAATATGTTTGTTCTCGCGGAATACCGCATAACTGTGACAAGAATGGCACACGCGCTGGCTGTGTATATACACCAGTGCGATAATTCACGATTTTGTGCGTCAGCATGTGATTCACATCCTCTCAGAAAGCGGAACTTCGTAATTTTGATGCACTGACAAAAGGGCACTGACTATCAGCCAGTCCTTCCTTTGTCCGCTTTGAGATTGCTCGACAATTACAATATTTTATACTTTATCGTGGACTTCACATGAGTAATAAGAGATAACAATATTTTAGAAAAATTTAAAAACATTTATCAATATAATAAAAAGACAGATCGATTTAGAAAAAAAGACAGTGAAAAGAATCGAGCTTTAAATTTTAGAAAAAAAATATTGCTCTTTAAAATTCGTACTCACACGGAGTTAATAAAGACAAGGGAATAAAGGTTTTAATGAGAAATGCGCATGTTTTTCTTTCAACATTCATTTTAATCTGGTTTTTAATATTAGGTTTGTTATTAGGTTTTTTTTATTGCACATGGGTTTTTTATTGCACATGATTTACATACCCTTGCCGATGAAATCGTCTTCTTCGGTCTCATTCTTGTATGCCGCACAATGCGGCACGCACACAACTTTATAAAAATACTACATATGTAACATGTTACATACGAATGTATAGCACGTCTGTTAGTACAATTATAGGAACACTAGGAACGGAATTTGCCTTTGAGCAGGTTTCTTAAAAGTCTAATGTGTGAATAAAATGCCATAACGCGCGCGACTCCGCTTGATCACAAGAATATTCGATTGTCGGCTTTTAGAAACTGGCTGAATTATTCTTCGATGCGAAATTTAAAAGCTATCGAAACTCAGCCGGTTTCAAAAGCAGATGGAATGACATTAAAAAAAAAAAAAAAAAAAAAAAAACGCTCAACGCATGTTTCATATTCGCATATTCGTGTGCTCTCATGGAATGTACAAGCGAATAACATACAAATGCTTACATAAAATGTCTAGAAGACCGTGATGTATATGTGGCAGTTCACTTTCGCCTATAACAATACGTATAAAATATGCAAATTTATATTTATTTAAAATATCAACATTATTCTTAGCTTATGCTCTCACGAAAAATCTCGCGTTATGAAATATAAACGATCACATATATATATATATATATAACGAGTTTGATACATATATATATATTTACACAACTGTATTTATTTCGCGCAATTTGTTTTTTTCTTTCGAAAGTATCCGAGGCGATATGTTTTGCTGTTTATATCTCATGTTCAATGTTTTCCAAGATCGGTTAATTGTGACGTCGCATTTATATCTCCAATGATATAATTAATATATATTTACTTGCGTAACAATAATTAAGACTAATTTATTATTCTACGATGTATAATTATTTATATGTGTATAAGAATATGTGTACTATATATTATACATTTTGTATAATTATCGTTACTTCTACTTTCTAAAATGTTGCGATGTCACAATTGTCTTGACTGTTTTGCGTTTGTAACATCTTATTATTTTACTGTTTCGCGCAATGTAGTTTACGTTTTTTCCGAGAGAAAAATTCAATTGTTGAGTTTTGCATCAAACATGAGCTACAAATACTCTGTCTCACGCTCGCCGACGTTCAAGAAAAATGTAGATAAGCGTAGGTCAAACTTGCGGAGCAAAACGTTTTTTATACAAAACGACTTTTCATCGTGTTTTTGTAATTCCACTTTTGCCAGAATATGGAATGAGCAGCTGGACGGAACAATCGAAAAAATGAAGTTTCGCGTATAATCTTCTTCTTAAAATTCCTTATAAAAGTCCAACTATTTGCTTTTTTCCAAAAATTTTGAGAGAGAAAATTCTTCGCACAGCGGAAAATTATTGCTCAGCGGAATGTAAAGAGTTGTTTGTCAGAAACTTCGTAATTGCAACAATAAGAGATCACGCGGAAGAACGCTGAGACACTTTGAGGAATAGAACCTCGTTAAAAGAAGCGATCGTAATTTCGCAACGAGATCGCAAGTGCGCGGAAAGTGATTTTTCTCACATTTGTTTTATAAGACGATTTTAATAATTTTTTTTTAGGCACATGATTGGACGTCAACTTTTTCTCGAGCGCGTGCGCGCGATCGATCGTTCTTTTGTTGATCGTGGCGCGATGTGAGCATCAGCGCTATAAATTTATTGCATTGATGACTCGAGCGCCTGCTGGAAATTGCAACAACGCGTATATTTAGCGACTGATTGCGCGAGCACGCGGAGAGTATAATGGCACAGTTTTGCGCTCTCAATCATTTCAGGACGCGAAGGAATCCGCCGCAGTCAGATTCTGTTCACGGCGCTTCTCCCACGTGTTGATCCTCTTCAGCGGATAACAAATCACGGCCGACAAGAGAATCAGGCTGCCGGATAAGTAGAACGACGCGTCGTAGCTCCCGGTCGCATCCATGAACGCACCTATTCGCAATTAACACGAGTGTCATTTGGTGAATACTGTTGTAGCCTGACGTCAAATCTTTGCAATTCATAGATTCATAAATCGATATCAAGCAATTATTTGTGTCGCATATCGATATGTAATAATAATAAATTATACCGAACGGTGTAAACATTTCCTGGAATCCGCGAGCGCTTTCAGATAGAATGTATTCGATCAAATGCAAATCACAGCGCGCCAACTGAAGCGCACTTTTTGCGCTTTGTAACTCTGTTTACAAAAGAATACGTTCCCGCGGAATGATACAGCGTGCGATAATGAATTTAATTACCTGCGAGAGGCGCGCCCACGGTAGCCGCCACACCCTGAAACAGAAGGAGCAATCCGAAAGCGTTCGTCAGTTTCTCCAAACCTAACAGATCCACAACGAGGATCGATCTCAGAGACGCGAAGACAGCTGTGAAAAAAAAAAAACAATATATTTTACGAATTTAATGAAGAAACCATCTAGCTTATAGAATGTAAATCGTGAGTGAAAAACAAACTTATAGAAAAAAGTTTTACAAATGTTTGTAATGCTTACATATACTGATACCAAAGCTGGCCGCGTAAAAGAACTGATAAGCTTCCGTGAGTGAAAGGCCGGAGAACATGGTGACTAGACCGCCTACGCTAATAAACAAATTGTTCACAACCAGAGCGTTAACTCCCGGCAAGCTGCTCGCTAAGCCGCACACGATACGACCGATAGTGTTGCCGATACCGATGACCGAAACCAGGAACATCGCGGTCGAGGGGTCGATATTTGCTTTTATGGCTCGATCTGCAAGAAGAAAGACAGATAAGAAGAGCTCATTTTGTTGAAACCGACAAAAAATGACACACACATATATAAAAAGATTTGCTGTTGCAAAAATTCTTTTTCAAAATTGCACGCGATAAAAACCTGAATAAATTTTTGGTCGTTTGATGCACGTACCTGGCACATACATGAAAGGCGTATAAAAGCCCATCATGGTGAGACCGCCGGAGATCGCCAGTATTAAAAAGGACGGACTTTTCAGAAGGCTTAGGTCGAGCATTGTGGTCAGAATTCGGCGCACGCTTTCCGGACATAGGTAGCAACTCCCGCTTTCCTCCTCCGCCACATCCGTAGCCGTTGGCAGCCGCGTCACTGACATGTGATAACCGACCGACGATTGCTGGAAATCGCGGAGAGAACGATATCCCATAAAATTATCTTTTTGGTTTTTAATTGGAAAAATGTTTAAGTTGATTAGAGATCAGACGTTTCGATGTTTTAAAGTTTGTTCGCAAAATTGTTCAGATCATCTCTTTGAACCTACCTGCGATCTGTAATGAGGAAGTCTCATTAAAGAACCGCCGTAGAAAATGTCGTCTCTGTAAAACGGTCTCTGCGGATCTTTCGGATTCCGTTTCCCCATTCGAAGGGACTTCTGACTGCATTCCGAGTTTGTTCGGAGACGGCTGATCGTATGTCGGCGAATCTGAGAAATAAAAGATAGAATTTTTATTTCTCAATTTCAAAACCTAGAAAATGAAATACTTTTTTCTTAAAATGTAGTAGTTTTGTACAGTCTACAAAAATGGGAAACGTTAGAGGGGATAAATAAATCTTGAGTTGATTTGAAGGAATTTCCAGGTCATAAAACTGACGTTTACAGCTTCGGAAGTGCTGAATTCTTGGCAAAAGAGTGAACAGAATGTTTCTTTTACATTCCGTATTCTGGACGCGTTTCACTTTGAAAAACAACAAGAGAGAGAGAGAGAGAGAGAGAGAGAGAGAGAGAGAGAGAGAGAAAACTCGCGATAATCGCCACTAACGCTGAATTGAAATTGCACTTGTAAAGTTTGACGTACGATTTAAATAAACATTATCGCAACATTGTTATTTTAATCACTTATAGCCTTGCACTGTGACAGATAACCCTTGACTGTAATTTCTATCGAAATTGATCGATGCCAAACAATTATATTATAAATATTGATTTTGATGACGCTTTCTTTTATTTTCTTCTTTTATCGTTAGGAAACTGTGATATTTTTTTAAAATACATGAAAATACAGAATGCATTTCGTATCTTTATAAAATTCTAAAGCAAGAACAAAACAATCTCTTTCGTAACAAAAAAAACACTTTTGTCTCTCTCTCTCTCTCTCTCTCCATCTGAGATCTTTCACAACAATTGAATTTTTAACTTTCCGGAGAGACGCCTCGATATTTACCGTCGGTACTTTTCCGTTCAGACGTTCCAAGTCGCCGCTGAGCAGATTGTTCTCCTCTTCCGCTATCTTGTCCTCATTATTCGCCACTTCCAATATGTTTGTATCGGGATATATTGGCGCGGATAGCCGTTTCTCCGACGTGCTGACTTTTCGCTCTATAGGTCGAATCTCGATATTCATTTTATGCAGCGAGTGCAAGGACTTGGACATTCTGCAACAGAGAAATCGATTGTTGTCTCGTCGGGAAAAGTGAGACGCGTTAAAGAGAGAGAAAGAGAGAGAGAGAGAAGAGAGCGATTATCAGGGATCTTCCGTTTATATTACGTTACTATGTTAGGACTGCTGCCGATGATTTCCGCCGCCGTCGGGTATTCCGTGTTGTTGTTCGTGCCGAGGAAACCGCTTCTGTTCGGCTGTACACAATGCAACGACGTCGTCGACCCTTCTCCCTTACCTACTAACGTGGTTGTAGCCTCGGTATTTTCCGGGATGCTCTTTACCTTAATCCGCGTTGGCTTTAGCGGCCGAAATAGCGCGCCGAAAATGGCGCAATTTAACAGCATACCTATAAATTACGGTTTTTGTTCGCTTGTAAGCGTTTATCATGACAGACATTTATTATCTACATTTATTTTTCAGTAGAATGAATTTGAGTAATTTTATTAATAAAATCTTTTAATTTATAACCCTTCATGGACAGACTTCAAAAGTGACTTATACGAGTCGAACAGAATGGGTCTGTGAGACCTACGCGACTTAAAAAATATATCCGCGAAATTTCAGCGAATTTGATTAGAAGTTTAATTGCGAAAAAGTGCAAGTTTTTTATCCATGTCAATTGCGCAACGTGTAAATGATTGCGCGCAATCTTTTCGATAAAAAGTCGAACGGTTCCGGTAAATATACTCGAATTATCATATTTCTTTCTCGGAGAGTCATTCACAGTGTGTGTGTGTGTGTGTGTAAAGTTCCACATTAAATAAAATACTCACCCGCTTGGAACAGCAGTGCTCCTCTCCAGCCGAAATTTTTCACGAGTATGTCCGAGATCGGCGCGAGCAGAAACGCACCGATTCCCGATCCGCACACCGCGATACCTGTCGCCAGAGCTCGCCATCTTTCGAAGTAAAATCCGGTCGTTATCACGGCCGGCACGTATATGAGTCCCGCTCCGATACCACCTGTGATTTTTCAAGGAAAAAAAAACATTTCTGTCTTAAAGGAAAAAAGATGCTCTCTCAAGTATCCGATAAGAAGTGCAGTTTGCATTTCCCACAGGATCGGAACTAGCCGAGAAATATTGCGCGTGTGTGCGGAAACTTGGCAAGCGCGCGAAGGGGTAGAAAAGTTTCGATAAAGGAGGGACGCCGGAATAAAACTTAGCAATATGAGAAATATATATCCGCGAGACGGGAGAAAACACACACTTACCGATGGCGCCGTAAGAAATGTAAAGATATTCGATGGACGTGCTGAAATACGAGAGGACGAAGGCGAAGCAGCTTATCACGCTTCCCAATATCGCCACCAGCCTGAAACCGTATCGGTTAGCGAGGGCGGATACGAAAGGACCTGCAAAGAGATGATAATTAAATTTGCAACGAGCGGTGTTGTCAACGAAATTGCGGGATTTTCGACCTTGGGGCAATCCGGTCGAGTGAAAACACATACACGTGCGGAGACGCGCTCGTTATACCTTAATTATCGATCCGCTCCTAATCGACTGTACCTGCGAGAGGACGGTATACATTAATTGCCGTGCATATTGACTGTTTGACAAATACACAAATGTGTCTTTATTATAATAGCGAGCAATTTATAGAAATATAACAAACGCGCGTATATCTCGCGCGTGTGTTATATTTCTACAAAATGTGTGTCTGTGTGTTTGCACAAGTGATTCTATTGTACCCCGCTAATATTCTACGTAATACGAAATGACAACACAGTTGTGTGTGACGTGGAATCGTTAACAGAAAAAAAACATTCGCACACTTAATCAAAGATATATATTCAATAGAGGCTTTCTTACTTCTCCATATTTTATGTGTATCGTTTAATATTTCGGATTTGCGTAGTAATAAAACGGTTTTCGCGATGTTAAGAGTAATCGCAGAAATTCGTTTCGCTTTTTTTATCGAGGATAGTTAGCGCAATTCTACCGCGCGCATGCCGAGCTGATTGCCGAGACGTTCTGCCGCGCGCGTGATGTGTGTAACCACGTGGAAATTGTCGCGTGCATTTATATACTTCAAATCCCGCGTTCAAGTGATTATGTACACAACAGAGAACGGATTTAAACGCGTTGACATTCGTGCGACCATTAATCAATATGAACTCGCGAGATATTACCGAGCGATTTAGCTTAAACGCGTTTTAAACGTTCTCGTAATCAAGTTACACGTTAAATCGAACATTGGATGGAGTGTGTTCGTCCCTGCATATTTATTTTTCCGGAATTACACCGCGAAAATATCTTCCGAGACTGTGCGCGAATCCAAGCGTCAGGATACTTATATATTCGCGCTTTTATCAGCTCGATAATGTCAGCAGGAAGATTCTTAATGTACATTTCCTAATGTACATTACATTACACACCGCTATATTTTGGGAAGAGATTTATCAATTCGTACACATTTGCAACAACATTTATTCTGATATTATCTTGCGCAAAACTCGCGTCAACATCGCGTCGACGAAAAGATCCGAGAGAGATCATAAAACATTCTGCCGAAAAATAAAACTTCCCCTCGCGAAGAAGAGCGCGAAAGAATCAAATTGATTGAACTAAACGCGACGTAAATTTGGTACATATTTGCGTGAAAGAAATAAACTCGATGAATTTATGAGATGCGATTTCCGCGCTGCACAATGTTTGTTAATTATACGACGCGGAACTTGGCTATTACGCAGCATGTTGCCAATGAACGATCGGCTCTATTTGATATAACTGCGTATCGTTTTACGCAGATTCCATAATCATTAACGCTCCATAGTTATTAACGCTGAAACGTTTGAGATCTCGCGCGCCGTTACGAAACGCGTTGTATTTTTTTTGTTTGAAATTAGATCATTTTTGGAGTATATATGCGAAGGGTTAAGTGTAAGTTCGTTGTTGTGTAAACGTGTCGTTGCTACTAACCAACCATAAGATAAAATCCAGTCTGCAACGAGCCGACAAGCGCGACCCTCGCTTTAGACACGGAGAACGCGTCCGCGATGTCGTTGAGAAACACGCCGAAGCTGAAGATGATACCGTCAACGAAGAGATTGCACATGAACGATGCTATGACGATCACCCAGCCCCATCCTCCGTCAGGTGGTACCACCATTTCGACCTCGATTGTCTATTAACAAAAATGTTCACAAAACTTTCAAAACGATAAATGATTGTGTGTGTGTAGTTTCTTCTAAAGCTAATTGACAGATACCGTAATAAAAAATTGTTTAGAACGATGAATTGATGAATTTTTAGTGATCTCGTTAAAAAAATTCATCAATTTTCGAACTTTTACCAAACAATTACAAGCTAGAATCTTTTTGTTTAAAAGAATTGTTATCAACTAGTTGCAAGCATCGGATCGCTCGCGATAATGAAAATAAAAGATTTTTAATTAGTATGGAAATTTGTGTAGCTGACGTACGTTTGAAATGAGGTTTCGTTTGTGCTTATATTCACAAAGCTGAAATTAGCTAAAATGCATGCGAACGTGTGAATTATCTATGTAATAAGTCTACTCTAATATTAATGATATCACTGTGATACACTAAAAGTTTATATTGTTAATTCAAACATGTACTGACTGGTTTAAGCGTAAGATAAAAGTAATTTATATATCTACTAGGTATATTTATGAGACCGAATATAAATGATATCTATTTACATAGGATTTACGTAATCGCGCAAAGTCTCGCTAATATGACGCACTCCGATTTATATTCTAGAAATTACCTGCACTTCCAACATATTTTGTGTGTGTTTGTGTGTATTCGTTTAAATATTTATATGGTAGTTATTGTAATATCTGCGAGTGTTTGTTTGCAACCAAATAAAACTTGGTAATTTACATTTTAAATATTTCCACATAAAACAATTGTGGCATTATAATTTTACGGTACGCAATACGAGATAATAGCTTTGACAAAATTATCTCTTTTGATCTTTGAAACGATAAAATAACGAGACGAGTTAAAAATAAGGTATTTGCAATGCTTGAAATGTCACGATTCATTCACGTTTGCATGAAAATGTGTGCGATTGTTCGTTTCGCGTCGAACACGAGCGACAGAGAGTACGCGTGCGAACAATTACGAAGAGTCAGAAACTTCGTACCCTCGACTATTGATAAATTCTAAAGGGCGATAATCGTCGCGTGAGAGAGCTGCTTTTTCGCTCGTCGGAAAACGCCGCAATATTGTATACATAGATCTATCAAAGCTAGTTTCGCGGAGCCGGCACGAGAAGACCGACGCAACTTGAAAATAACAAATGTAGGACAATTATTGCAGAAATATCGATTTGCGATATATCGATTTGCGAGATTATATAAATTGGCGCTTATGTGATCTTTTAAAAATTAGCGAGGTATAGCATCAGGCGGCGCTCAAAAGTGTTTACAAGAGAAAGACATATCTTCAATCAGTCGTTTGCAATTAAAAAAACCTGGTAAATGATCGCTATTTGATTTGAAAGTAGTGCGAATAAACTAGGTGCGGGGATAATTAGAGCAACTTTTTCGTATGATGTTGACCGTTCTAATTAGATATTCCCTCGATGATCGAAATTCCCGTTTTTTCATCCGAGCGTCCAATACTCGTCCGAGACGAGACACACTTCGGCTACAGCAGCGATTCAAGCGAAACATCTTGTATCACTCTCGTCCCCAACGTTAAGTCAGTTAATTCGCGATTGTCCTCTGATATTTCAACATTAACGTTCCGCGCTGTAAATTTACAAGCCGCTAAGGTCAAGGTTGCTCTGAAAATAGTTTGGTCTTTCAGTATATTTCGATCCCACTCGTGACCCAAAGTTTCGAAGTTTATCAATTCGCCGTCGAGCTGTGCGCTTAAAACGCCGACTTAATTCGCAGCCGACGAATTTATCTTTGGCAGATCTACTTTAAAGCAACGTTTTATCTCAGAAAGAAGTGGAGGAGAAACTTGAACAAATTGTCAATGCTATATTCTTATCTAGTTTTTTTTGTTTTTGAAAATTTAATATTTTTAGTAGAAAAAAATAATACTTCCGTTGCAATTATATCTCACAATTTCGCTAAAACATTTAATTCCATTGCAATTATATATTTCATATTTATAGTTTCCTCCACAAAATATAATTCCATCGCAATTACATTTGATTTATAGTTGTCTCAGCAAAAACAAAGGAAATTTATTTTTGTAAAATATATATATTTGAAAAATGTGTGTTGCATAATCACCTGCTGCTACATCGACCATAAATCATGAAAAAAAACGTAACGTAGCGGCACATTAAGTTGTATAACTAGTCGTTCCTCAGATCTGAATCGATTAAAACACGTGAGCGGGAAAAACATCGAAATTATTCTCAAAGATGTTTTTTTTTTTTTTTTTTTTTTAATCACTACTTCTATATCGGAAGTATAATCCAGAGAGAATCTCGAGAGACGAACGCAAGTTCCGTCGTCCGCATTGAAAGCAAAGTGTGGAGATATATCATCGGTCATTCTCTCGGCATAGAAATCCGCGCGAGTGTTTTTTTTTTGTTTTTATCGTCGTCCGCGCGCGACAAAACCAGCGAACGGAGAGGCAAAACGTTGTTAACTTTGAGGCGAGGATTGATAATGCGAAATTCAGCGAGAATCGCGCATCCGCCCCGGAGTGACCCACAACGAGACAACGATTATCGGGTCCATTAGGTATTCGAAAATAAGTCGATAGCGCGGTGCGCACTTTATAACGATGTGTGCACGGAGATTCGTCCGTCCGTCGCTCTACGCGCGAAAACACTGATCACGTCGTCGCGCGAGCGATCGCGTAATGCCGATTTTTTTTTCTAGCTTTATGCATTTGCAGCTTTTGCGTGTGACGCACCTACGCGCTCTATACACGCGTCGCAATATAATAACATGCGTCAACATAACATCGACTCACCTCTTCATTAACGTCCTCGAGCTGCAGCTCCTCGGTGTTGTTGCAGCTGTAACCATTTTTCTGCGGTTTGATCACTTCGGTAATTCGCTCGTCTGATTTTTTCTCCGTCGACATCGTCGTCCCGTCTAAATATCTGAAACACGCGATGAACTATTTTATTATAATATACGTGTGTCTGTGTGTAACGAGAACGCGACACGCAACAGATGCGATCTTATAATAAATATTCGAGCAATTAAAAAGCTATTACAGAAAGAATATTTGAAATAAATGTATTTTGAAAATCAAAGAATAATAAAATTTACATATAAAAGTAGAGCATATATACATACGTAAAAAAAATATAGTTCGGGAGAATGTCGCTCAAAATTAGCGCGATTGAAGCGACACTTATTTTTCGATACTCAAATAGTATCATATGTACTTAAAGGCGAACGATATTTATTACAAGCACGTTCAGTAAATTTATTTATTTATTTATTTTTTGACTTTTTACAAACGGATAATCTGACCTTTAAACTTTAATATATTATATGAAATTTAATATTGAAAATTAATGAGTCATGTCAAGAAACTAGAGTCTTAGAATTGATCGTGTAATATTAAATGAAACCGGCAAACACTGTATGCAGATAGTAGAAAGGTCAAAGGCAAGCCCGACTACTTTCTTGGTATCGACATCTCGCCAATAAAACAGAGAACGCGGCTCTTTCTTTTTCTCACGAGTGTGTGCTTGAATTAAGGGTAGCGTCAAAGCAAAGCAGCAATCAGCTCGTTTAATTGGGCGGTGACAAAAGAGAACACGAAGATGAACCGGCATAAATCGGCTTGATAGTTCGCGACCTTACGCAACCTTACCTTGCTGCATAATTCGCTACTACTTTGTAGCTTGTCGGCGTAACTTTATGATATGACCGATATATGTACAGAAAATAGATAAGATCTTTGCAACTATCTTGACAGCATCTGCAGACCTTACAGATCATTGTCTCTCAAAAATTAAGAGAATTTGAAAGTTAATACAAAAAAATTCGCGATCGAAAAATTCGCGGTTTAGTCCGAGTCAGTCCGTGCGATTGAACTTAAGGCAATATTTAAATACCGACTGCTTGTCGAATCGTATTCACTGGTCGGCCACACGACCGAGGAGACAGCGAAGTCATTATTATAATGACATCGAACGTGATCGAAGTATCGAATCGTATGTCTGCGTGTATATCTCGCTTTACAGATCGACGATAAGATATAGAGATTTGCTGAGAAAAATATTTCTGCGATATACACGCAGAAGAAAAATACAAATAACATGTTCAATTTGGTGCATTCCATCTGATAAATGATTTTATTGCGACTGATTGCACGGACTCTTATTTATTTATTTTTTTTTTGTGAACTTTTTATATGACGCATATTTCGCAACACTCATGCAAAATCGCCTGTCACTCAGATACAGTATATCAGAAGTGATTAAGAATTACAACCTTATTATTCACACGTTGTGTACGGAATACTGTATGTATATTATTATGCACACTGCTTCGTGCAAACGGGATTGTGTAAACTTTGATTGATAACGAACGTTTTTATTTTTAGCGTGTCATTTTTGCTCGTTCACTTCGCTCTCTTTCGCGCGCGCATACAAAAGAGTCGTTTTGTGCGAAAATATCGTAATTCGGATGTGCCAGGGAGTCTCCGCGGAAAGAGAAAGTAAAAGATGAGTGTGTACGTTCCACTTCTTTCTCGCTGTCCTCGACTGTCAACTTAGTTCGCAAAGAAAAACCTTGAAAATATCTCGCAAGACGAGTTTTAACGCTAAATTTGTTGAACTTGTTGAATTGTGACAAAAATAACGCAGAGGATCTTTTATACTTTGTATTCAACCGTGTGGATTACATTGCGAATAATTGAAAAGAAAACAACTCACAAAAATAAAGATTGTTTTACCTGCGAAAGAGATTAAAGATTTCAAGACACGTTCTCGGGGCACTACTGTGAACGATATCTCGTTTACGACCGAATATATCGCAGCCGATAATTATAAAATTATTATTATTCGACGATGTCGAATCTCTCTAAGATAAAACAGCACACTCAATCGCATGTATCGCGCTATTTCTGATATAATCAGGTAACATAACACATTTTCTTTTGATTTTAAGATAAGATTACCGTCGCGCACTATTTGCACGTTGTGCCGATGATTGGTTGACGCGTCGCTCACACAATACTGCAGAGTCTCTCGATCGCGTTAACATCGAGAACTGTTTATCACGGCGTTTTATCTACTCCGGATTTGTCCGCTTCGCTTGATACGAATTCCGCGTCTGAAAAGATTGACATTGGCGAGAAGCGCACACGCGTGCGACAAAGGCGCGTTTGCGTACGCACGTATGTACGTGCGTATCAATTATTGATCTCGTGTAAACCGATTTCGCATCAGTGCCAACAAAGACTCCTCGTAATGAGGACAGAATAAAAAAAACGAGGTAATCGCGCGCGAACTCGAACGTGTCTTCGTCGACAATGTAATCGCTGTTCCAGAAACAAGAGTTAGTCTTGCGAGAGAGCGCTTGATTATCT
This sequence comes from Pseudomyrmex pallidus, assembly GCA_014825455.1. Classification (NCBI taxonomy): domain Eukaryota; kingdom Metazoa; phylum Arthropoda; class Insecta; order Hymenoptera; family Formicidae; genus Pseudomyrmex; species Pseudomyrmex pallidus. Next base: position 46,548 of record QVNV01009238.1, read on the forward strand.
CATTAAACGTCGCGATAAATCATTATCGGGCGGACAAATGCGCGATTGCTGCTGTTCAATGATGAATTATGGCACGAGTTGCTCTGCACGAGCATCAGCAAGCAAATGTACTCGTTTGCTTCTTACACATAGATAAAAGTCGGGAGATAAAGCGCCAATAAAATTCAGCAGTTTTGCACACATACGTTCGGTGTAACATCGCGCTCGTCACATGAGCATCGCTGCGCGCATCAATCGTCAATAAATTTTACTGCCACTTCAAAGGGAATTATATCGACAAGCTGAGAAAATCCGACACTTATTAGAAGCGATAATTACCACGTGATCGAGCTGTAATCACGCTCGTCAAGCATCTTGAGAAACGAGGAAAAGTATTACACATATGTTTCCGACACGCGAGACACGTCTCGTTAAATCATGCATTTTTTCACGCAACCGAACGGACAAACGCGCTATTGTGATCGATCGCTCGTAAAAAGTCCAAGGATGCGACGCATCCCTCGCGCGTAATCGCAATCGTGCGCGATGTAAAAACGGCAAGATTTTTTTTTCGATAATTCGGAGTAATATCCAGACGGAAGTCGATATTACGCGTGAATAATGCGGGAGTTGTCAGTTCTGCAACAATAATGTGCATTGTCTGATTTATTTTACAAGATACATACATCGCAGTTGCTTGTCTTGTCTCACGAAACACGTGTGCTCCGTTTTTCTTGCAATTTAATTTATATCACGAGAGCAACATAATATATATATATTGCTCAACAAGAGTTTTGAGAAATTATAATATCTCTCTCATATTTCTCTAATATGTAAATAACTGATAAATAACAAAATTCTGTTTCTGATTGCTTCGCGGAAAGACGAGACTTTTTCATTATCTCGTTTAACGATTTCATAACGACAAGGAATTTATTTCTGCCTTCCACAAGATACATTGTTATTACGTTCTACGGTCTCGCTATCTTCTATTTTTCAGTCGCCACGTGAAACCCGACGATATGTAAAGGATCGCGGGAGACCCGATTCGCTCGCTCGCTCTGACGCTAATAAATCGTGACATTTACGCGGACCAACAGCTATCGCTGTGCATTTGCAATAATACAATTATCGCGATCTGTCGTATCTCTCTGTAAAATTTCGCAAACATTGTTACTAATAAAAATAACGCAACGCAATACCGCAAACACTCTCTCTGCGGGTGGTACGAGATTATCTACGCGATATTGCACAATTTATCTCGAGATTTTAAGTATCGCGATTAATCGGTCCCACTGTGATTACGATTTGTAGAGAAATTTTGGGTTCACCGCGGCAAGCTCTTTTTCGCAAACGTACAATTGTACGCATTGACGTGCGAATTTCTCTCCGACGATTTTAGTTTCGCGCTTCTTGAATAAATTGACCAATAAAAAATTGAGAATTCTACGATTTTTCTCCGTTTCGTATCGTTCGCGGCAAAGAAAAATCGTGGAATTCTCAATTCGGCTTTTTCTGTGCCACGTCGAGAAATTCATTATCGGTGGATTACTTTGGCGGAATTCCATTGACTCATCTCGCGCATCGTGAATGAGATGAAAGAAACGAGGCATGACAAAATTGAAAGGCAGCATATAGAAGAAGTGAAAGAGACAATTGATTGATTACGCGCGATTTCGCGTGAACGTTTTATAAATTATTGAAAGTAAGAAAAAGAGACTTTTGTTTCAAGATGTATTTTAATAATAAAAAAAAATGAAACTTATTGTCACGTTCATCTTGTAATATCTATTTTTCGTGAGTATCGCATCATCAATGACGAGAAAAAAAGCTGAATTACATGTGGAAGTCAAAGTTCGAGGAAAGTTATCGGACGTTTCTTGGTTTGCATTTATTTATCAACAACATTCGCGTTCGACGATATCGCGATGTCGAAAGACCGGATGAGAAGCGCTCTAGAAATAGCCGCGTGGCAGGCCAATAAACCTTGTTTCCCGTGACTTTTTTTTGGCATCTCTTTCGTTTCCTATTTGCCGGTGACGACGAGTCGTTTTCCGGAACACGCAGGTCAAACAGATATTCGCAGTGCCGTTTGCGACATGCGTCTCAATTCGCCGCTGCAGCCTGGTTGCAGCATTTCGCTCCGACTAGCGAATGCTGCACACCTGAGACATTTCTGTGCAATTGCGCACGACTGGGAACGACTTTATTGTAACACACAAAAAATATATATACATACGAGTAAAATAATTAAAAATTTTTTTTGTGAGTATTACTTGCAACTTTACTAAAAACACCGATTTTATTTCTCGAAGTCGTTTATTTCTGCAATTATAATTATAAAAACGAAACACACGTTTGGCGCGACGAGAATTATCAGGTGTGAGCGAAAGAAGCGTCAACGAAATAACAGAAACATTCAAGTCACTCGACTGAGTGCTGATTAAACTTGTAAATTTCTCGTAATCAAGCTAGCAAAATTCCATCGCATTGGTTAGAATAAAAAAAGGAAAACTACTTCGGAATGTGAGCCGAAACCAGCGGAGCAAAGTTCTCAACTGCATAAAAAATGCATATAATTATCTCGATTTCTCTTCTGCGTCTTGTATTTTTATCCTACTTCCGACATTCCGATTGAACTTCACACTTTGAATTGAATGTGAACACCTGCGCTCGAGGACGCATTATTACGAATTTACGTGACACTTTTTTCTGTACGCTTGTGCGCGAAAAAAAATCCCGCGCGAAATATAATTACCTTTTTCTTTTTTTTTAATCCGCTACGTTTATGCAGCCGAGCGAATCCCGTGCGCGAGACCTAATCGATTGTAACAAACGATGGAAAGTTTTGTGACATAACGTATGTACATCGCTACGCTTCATTGAAAGATATCGTTAATTGATAAACTTTAGTAGCGTAAATTCTCGGAAAAGATTTGTTTTCAACAATTGGAGGAGTAACACTGCGAGTTGTATAATTTATATATTTTTATTGTATATTTGTATATTGTTTTATCTAACGAGTTCAGCATCGTACTGTCAAATTTTTTCGAATCGCCAGAAAAATAGATCGAGTCTAAAAATAACTGTGGAAAACATATCACAGTCTCGTAATAATATAGATGTGCGTATGAGTTACATGAACATATAATCATTAAGAATTATACGTTATTTTTAGCGTGTTACAAGAACTCAATCACATTTCTTTCAACGCTTTACGACGTTATTAACTACTCTCGTCACATCATCATCGATTTAATATTTGAAGACCATTAATCATCCCGACAAGCGCGTTGCGCTTTTTTGTTCATCCTCTCGCTCAAGAAGAAAATATTTGAAAAGTTGAAATAAAAGCTCAAACGTTCAACTTTTCTGCATTAAAAAAGCTCGACACTTCCCACCGAAAAGAACCGGAGAAACGAAAAGAAAGAAAGCTTTTTGACAGAATTAAACGAAAAGAAAAAGAGCTCTTTGAGAATACGAACTTTTCGATGACAGATGATTTTTTCTCATTTTTTAAATAAACGTCTCACCGGAAATAATCGCGCGAAGACTCGTGCTTGTCAAGATATGTGAAATTCTGAACTTCTGAACTTATTTTCCTCAAGAGTATTCGATTTTCCGCGATTTACCGGAAGGCAAAAGTGCGCTCCGATGAGAGCATGGAAACTCGCACGGGTGACGTAGAACGCGTTTGACAAGCGCCTGCGCGTCGAGTCCGCGCGGGAATTGCGAGTTTCGCACGTGCTTCGCAGCTGCGATTTATTCTGTTTTTCCACACTTCCGTTGCGCACACGCACGCACACACGCTCCTTTCTCCCTCCTCAAAAGAACATTTCAATCTCACTTTCCTTTCGTGCTCGCTCGCGATCGACTTTGAAGGCCGAGACGCGTTTACCTCTGTCTTTCCGAAGTCACCGTCACCGACTGTCGAAAATGCTGTTGCGTGGAGGTCAGATACGCATATACTCGCAAAAGCGCGACACGCGTGTACGTACATGCCGCGCGTGTACTGAAGATCATCCGCGCGATGATCCGACCGACATGCGTCGCGCGCTCCGATCGCAAAGTTGAAAACACATCGACGTTTTATGTGGCGGGAGTTTGCGTCGGTCAGTGATAACGACGAGACATCAGATTGGTTCGCGCGGTTTCGAGGATTCGCGGCAGTCGCGACGATTTTCGTCCGAATGCTTTTGGCGCAGATGTTCGGAAAAAAATTTTTTTTTGTCTTTTATTCCGGACGTCTTCCTCTGAACGTGCCCCGGCGTTTCTTCGCGACTATTTACTCGAAAAACGTTAGAATTGAATTGAGGTCACAGCGCTTCCAATTTTTTCAATAACACGTCAGCCGAGTTTAAATGTCCCAGTCGAAGGAGAAGGACACGTCTAATACGAGCCGCGCGATGTCTGAAATGACGCAATGCTCAAATAAAGTTTCAATGTGACAATTTTGACGCTAACCATTTCGAGATCGAATCGTTCTTCGTGTCGCAAAACGTTTTTACGACTGATATTTCAGTCCCGAATTTCAGCGATCGTGTGCAATATTGTCCGCAATTTTACGCGAGATGCGATCGTTAACCGCGTTATCTTCGTGGCAGGCATAAAAATAAGATTGGAAAAAAACACAGATGAGTCCACACGTTCTCAGTGCGTGAGAGTTTTATTTTTTAATGTGTTTTTTTAATTTACGCATTTTCAAATGTCGTAAATCGTGGCGTATAATCGCGCGGTGAAGTAAATCACCAAAAATCTCAACGACATCGCACATGTTGCATCGCACGTGCCTATCGATATCATTCGCCGTCGCTGTTGCTGTGGATTTTAATTAGACCCGATAGTGTCTATCTCTGTTTCCGATAACAGGCTCGACGATGTTTTCCATAAATTCTAAAGCGAGATAAAGCGATCACGAGACGTTTCGATCGCAGTCATCTGACATCTCTCTCGCCTTCTTTTTTCTTCGTCGCATCTAATTTTATTTTATCGATAGCTCGCTGGTAGCTCAGTGTCAAGTTTCAAGTTTACGTTCTGCGTTACGTTTCTATTCTGCAGCCGCGCGCGCGTAAATGCAAGGCACGTAAATGTATCAAGGCACGCGCGCTTATTATAGATCGCGATACACGCCCCTTGATCAAGTGTATTGCGCGTAACTAAATGGAAACGTAAACGCGCGATCTACGTGCTTTACGTAAATGTGCCCTTTCCGATTATGTAAAATTCGACCTTACGCGTCGAACGTGAAAGAGAACCGCATTCAGAAATCGCGCACTTTACCGCCGAACAACATCGCGTATCACGCGTATATAAGTTCGTCGCTAATGAGAGATAATAATACACTTATTTATTCCAATGTGACTAATAATTAGGTCAATCTTATCTCTTTCGCGAGTTGTCGCTGATAGATGCCGAATAAAGACTGTAAAATGCAAAGTACACAGTGTATTATGAAGTTTGCTAATGTGTGCGATGATTTAACTGCCTCTTTCAGAGAGACCAACTCGAAAAGAAAACTAAACTCAACAAACAATTACATCCGGGAATGTTCGTCGAGAATTAAACATCGCATTTAGATTCCGCGGCGCGCGATTCGCAATCTTCGAAGACTCCGACGCACGGGCGGTTGCGCGTCTCAAGCATGCGACGTCGATCGACGATAAGGATTCCGGAGGCGACTGTCCGATAACCCGTTTTCAGAGCGAAGGAGATTGTAGCAAACGAGAGAGCCGCGTTGCAACTCGTTTTCGACGTTTCCGAGCGCGAGGAATTGGTGTAACACAGTGGCGCGACGCGTGACGCAACGACGCGACAGCGAGAGAAAGATCCGTCGCCGTCTAATCTCACCGAAAAAACCGGAGAGCAGACGGACGAATGTCGATCTGCAATCTTTGACGAAGATTTTAACTCGGTCGAAATCGCGGGAACGACCGGCACCGGTCGTATGCCGGTTAGAAGTGGCGGGCTCCGCGTGAACGCCGCACGTGCGTTTTCCACGCGACGTCAGATCACGTTGCGCGCACAAAATCGTCTCATAATCCCGGTCTCAAGCATTACGACTTGCGATCCCGTTCAATCTGGCGGAATGCGACGCGACGACATGGAAAACGACAACGTAATTATTTTAACGTAATTCGCTGAATTCGGGAAATGTCATGAAGATTGTTTCCTTAACCCTTGAAGACTATCATGAGAGAAACGTAACCACTGGCGACACACTGATTTTATGGGTATTATTTACACAATTACACTTTTTGACGATTTGTTTTATTTCTAAAATAAAAAAAATATATACTGGAGTGGAATTTTAGTCATGATATGAACGTGATTTTGTACAATAGGCTTTTAAGGGTTAAAGAAGTTGTCTTACAGAGAAAAATGTCATCAATCCATTTGCAAAAATACTTTTTAATTAGAGAAATTTTACCACCAAATCTGGCAGTTATATTTGTACAACAATTATGTTTACATAGCAGAAATTTTTATCAACACACTGTTACGAATGAATTAACTACTCTCGCTTATAATATGCCATGCGTTCGATTTAACTCTCACTTACCACTTCGTTTTTACGGGGTTTTGCGTGTCGCCAATGATCTCTTAGCGCGTCCTTCTTTTTGCGTGTTCGTTCCCACGCAATTTTGCAGAGCTTTTTCCTTTTTTGTTTCCCCGACGAAGCCGGTCGGCGACACGCCGGCGGTCCACGCGTTCAATCGTGCGCGCTGTATTTTCTCATCCGCGATGAGCCATGACGGCGTCTCAAAAAATCGTGAAGAGGAAAGTCTCGCCTACTTTCCCGCCTATTTTTCTCCGGATATTCAAAGACACTGCTGTACCAATTTAATATTTTCTTCAATACGCGCGCGTATTTCGAAAAGAGAATTATACGTGCGCGTGACAATTTCGATTGAACGCGGTATTCCGCCCGTGACAGATAAGACGGATAAAGTTCGCGGTTGCTCGCGGAGAGCCGTCGTCGTTCAAAATTTCCTCTCGCTTGCTGGCCGGCGACTCGCTCGCGAAACAGAAGGGGAGGCCTTTTTCTGAACCTCCCGCGCGATTTTCTCGTCAACGCCGAGCCCCCTCTTGCGCTATTCGCGAGTGGCGCCTAAACGAAAGTGCGAGTTGCAGTTGCGCGCGACACGTTATCTCGCCCCGCTCTCTTGATTTCGCTCGCGCAAGAAACAGGGAAAACGACGGGAAAACAACACGCGATCTTCTCGACAAACACGCTTATATTTCTACATCTGTAACGGAGAGCGAGAGATAATATCCTCCCTGTATTGTCTCAATATTACCAGGATTCACCTCCTAATGACGAGCGTTCTGCGTTTGCGCGAACCGCGATCGCATCTCGCGTCGTAGCGACGATATTTCGATTCTCTCGAAATAGCGCGCGAGAAGCGGATCTAACTAGTTTTGATACACGCGGGTAGAGATTTATGGGACAAATTTTTGCACTGAATTGACTTGAAATTGCATGATTAAAGTGTAACTCGAGGAAAGAATAAAGATCTCATCGTTTGTCTTCTCTGAACTGAAAAATATAAACTTCCACTTGAAAATTACAAGAGAGAAAATCATGTATCTTATTTCCTCTAACAATAATACAAAAGAGGCATTTGTAATAACAATTTATCTGCAATAATTTACAAACGTATTCTATCGGGCGCGAGAGCCTCGCGTAAACACGCACGAGGAAGTTAAATTATCTCCACGTTTGTTGCAAGCATAAATTTACTCCTCGTGACATTATAATCCCTGCTAGTATGAAGCTCGCCGCAACGCGACAAGCCGCGAGGAACATAAATCGACGACGACCATGCCGCGAACGAAATTCGCGACAAACAGCTCGCGTATTGCAGCAACACAATAGCAGTTTTGTGAATTAATACAATAATTTATTGCTGTGATAGTTTACTTCCGATCTACTATTTACATGCGCGATAAAGCAGCTTTGATTGTATTTACACATACACATATAGGCGCACACACGTTAGAATGTCGAAGAACTCGACTGCATGAGGAAGTGATGGGGGAACCGTCATCACGTGATTCCTCGCGAACACGTTTCCGCGTTCTGAACCATATTCTGGGATGGTGTTTGATGATGCAAGAAATGAAGGAGTCAACGCAAATGGTTTTTGTTTTCAGTAATAAAAATTCATAATTCCTCTCTTTTCAATTTTCGATAAGCGTCACCTAATACATTTGTCCTTCTTTTGTACCACATCGTATGCCGCTGTACATCCGAACGAGCGCGCACATCAAAACACATCGTTCTGTGCGCCTCGTACGCACATACGTACTTACGCATCCCCGGAGCGCGCACACATATCGAACGTGAGTGCGTAAACACGCGTGCGAAATGTCACGCGAGCACCGCGTCGAGAAAGAGAGAAAGAGAAAGAAAGAAAGAAACGTTATTTGTATAATATAATGCAAAATTCTCGCACAGAATTTTCTCGTCGCGCGTGCGCACGTGACGTGTACAACATTACATTTTTTTTTTCGTTGCACGCGGATTGGTGATAAGGCGCGAAATGCGTGCCCGTTCGCGGTCTCGCGTTTGATCAAAAAACCGCACAACACACACATACACACGCACACACGCAGCTTCCTCCCGATCACTATCGTGAAAACATAACGTAAGTATAACGTGCGTTTTTTACGTAATTGTACTACTCGGTAATATCGTAATCGTGATAGCGATAGCAGCAAGGCGGCGGTGAATAAGTAAATTAACGATTGTTTTTTTTTTTTTTGTTTTTTTTTTGTTTTTTTGTGTGTTATTATCGATGTACAGCAATGAATTAGTTTTTCTCTCATCTCCTAACGTTATTTTCTATATTTTTCTTCCTCCGTTCTTCACGATCGCGCGTCGCAGCGATTACGATTACATTTGTATTATGTACAATGCACACGGTGTGTAACATTTGCCTCTCTCTCAAACAAGATTCACAACGGACTTTTGTCGTCTATGTGTATACATGTAATAAAATGTACGTATATATATATACACATATGCATACACACACACACACATATATATATACATTTAACGGCCTTTCATTTATTCATCTGCGAAAAACTGATAAGTATTAATTCGATAGAAGAACGATTGTTGCGAAAAATATCTACTCAATATTGCTCGAACGTGGATCACTCACTGTTGCGAGCGACCGATTTACCGATTCAGTTTACCGGACGCATCCCAAAGATATTTCTCGTAACGATCTATTAAAATGAGCTCGACAATTGCCGACTCACGCGCAGATCTTACTCAGGTATATACGTATGTATGTACACATACATATATATATACATACTAGGTGTATACGTATATACATATACATATATGTACATGTATATAGATGTATATAGATGTATATATATGTATATACTCGTTGTATATACATAATAGGCGTACGTTTGCGATACTCTAATTTATACTGTTCCGATACCGCGCGATCCGTATTATAAAATTATAGTTCTCTATGTATAATTCGCACGCGAGAAAGTCCTACAATCGTTTGTCTTGTCGCGTGGGGTCACGTCACACAGTGGTGATTTTAGGTCTAGGTGTTCAGCCGAATAAAAATCGAATCACAATATTTTTGACTAAAATCAATTGTTTACTGATTTTTTTTTTTCGATACCGATTATTAAGTAAATTAATTTAATCAATCGATTAGATTAAATTAAATTCGTACGCACGCACACACTAAAATATAATACATGTTTTTATATCAAATATATCACTTTAATATGAATGTATATACATTTTGTATATTTATTAGATATATATATTTTATAGATATATACATTCATAGCTGCAAATGCAGTTTACAAAATGTAAAGATATTTTTAAGTAATTCTTAATTCTTAATTCATTATTCTTTTTTTTTTTTTTTTGTTTTGTTTTTTGTTAAATCACATTATTGCTTTTCTGTGGTTCTCCGGTTGTCTTTCCCTTTTTGTTTTTTTAGGAACTTTTAGAAAACATACAATGTTTTTACAATATATTCACCAGCCGGAATACTGCTTCCCACTTAGATTACTAGAAACCACCACACAGTGCGTTAAGTCGGAATTGATTTCGCGTTACTTACTGGTGTGCTTTGTAAAGCGCTTCTTGCAAAACAATCGGTCTCATCAACTAAACGACAACTAAATTCCATTTGTACAAAAACTAGCTGTGGCAGACGCGTTCTCTTTCATACATTATTAATCAAATAAGAATCCTCTGTTTCAAGTAATAAATGTATTAATTAGTTCATCTAACAGTGAGTTAATTGTCGCTCTCTTAATGTGTATATTAACCCACACAAAATAAAAATCGACAAAGAAACCTCATTAGACATCCAATTGTATATCGCATGGAGCTGTGAAATGAACATTATTTAATGATGAGATTTTTATTCTGTGTGGGAATAAAATCGCAACAAGACTGCAGCGAGCAGAAACCTCGTAATTTTCACGACGACGAGCTTAATTCTATATATTCTGTTATTATCTCGTTTCGTAATACTCTATATATTATTTACACACACAGTTCATTCTCTGCACATTATCATCAGCGCGATGATGTTGCGTAACATTATTATTATAATTCACACATTCCTCCTTCCGCATATGCAAGAAAATATCTCTCTGAATTGTGAATTAATTCAAGTTGTATATCTTTGGATACGGCCAAAAATAGATTTAACTAACACGAGTCCTTAGGTGGGATTCTTCCGGTGGATCAAAGACGGCCAATCGCGGCGTAACCGTTGATTAGACTTGAAAATTGTCATCGTTGTTTCTTCGAACGATCGACCGCGAAAAAAACAAAACCCACGTATATATTAATAAAATCCATACAATCTACTTTACGAATACTATATACAAACACTTAGTACGACACGTTACTTAAGTAACAGGTGTTATCTCGCGCCCTAATAATGAATTATTAAAAAAATACATGTATCAATAATTAATACAAAAATTAATACATTAATCAATATATGTATTAATACATGTATTAATATACATATATAATATACACATCACAAAAACGTCACAATTAAAAAAAACGTGCGTCCGATCACCAACGTATTGACCGATCCTTGTTCCAAACTACATATATTACAATTCCTATGATGTAGATTAATAATTTATTCAGGATTACTCGATATGCATGTGCAAGAGCATTTTTTTTTTTAGTGTAATATTTTTTTTCTCTCTTTATATATATATATATATATATATATATATGTGTGTATATATATATTTACATTTTTATATATATATACATACATACTGCTTGATCGATACTGATTAGGTTAATAAAACACTCTATATTGTTCACTAGTACATGTAGGCAACTAAGTATCTGTATACCTGATGGCATTTTCATAATATCGCTTGTAAATTTTTAACTACAAAAAGAAACAAGAATTCAAGAGTTTGTACACAAGAAATTCTAATTTGTTAAGTACAATAAAAATTCCATCAGGTACGCCACTAATTTGTGCTTCATCGATTAAGTATATGTAACAAAGAAGTACGTTTCTGAGACCTCAAAATAGCAGCCCTATCACAGTGTGGCTCGGAGTGAAGGCGATTTTTTGTCCATTTGAAAAACGATCAAGAAATACTTTATAAAACAGACTCTATTTGCTTGATCTCTTTCTCGGGTGGGTCCAGAGGTGACGGCGCAGTTTCCACTATCTCCGGTATGTCGTCCTCGTTCTCTTCCTCGATATCCTCGTCAATAGGAGTGAGGGCATCTAATATCACAGGTTGAGTCTTCGAAAGAAAACAAAAAAAAAAACAAAGAATTTTATTTTTGTGAAACATTCTATCGTGTTATACACACAGCACTCGTGTAATTTTCAAGAGGTCATGACATTTTCGTAATGTTGCTTGTAAATTTGCATGTCCTTACCTGCGGTGTGGTGCACCGTTTCATAGCAGGGGCCATGAAACTAGTAATGGTGCTTACAAGGAAGAAGAACCCTGCCATGAAAAACGGGATGCTGTAACTTTGCGTCGCATCGTAAACCGCACCCGCTAACGGTGAGCCAACTATAGCGGCGGCGCCTCTGAAGAGAATTAAAAGGCCGAAAGCATTCGTTAGCTTATCTAATCCCAGAAGATCCACCAGGATTATTGACGTTAATGAGATATATCCAGCTGAAAATTGTCGTTGAAAAATATGAGAGAAATATTTAAACTTCCAAACCTTCGTAGAAAATTGAACGTTCGCAGTTGAAACTCCAAACCGAGAGTTTCAGACAAAAAGTAAAGATACTTACATATTGCTATTCCGAAAAATATGCTCATGGCGATATAAGCGGCGTAACTATGGCAGAATGGTGTGGCAGCTACTGCGACGGTAGATATAATTAAGCAAATGTTGTTCAACAATAAGGAGTCTACTTGTGGGAAGTCTGCGACGTAACCACACGCCACACGACCTATGGTGTTTGTTATTCCGATGATCGATAGCAAGAACGACGCAGAGTTGCTTTCGATTCCCTAAAAAATTGGAACACAAAGTTTTGTTGAACAATAGTTTGTGATAATCCAATGTGATAAAGATTAAAAATCGAAACGCACAAATAACGAAGAAATTACTCACGTCTAAAACTGCAGCATCCACCAAGTATACGAAGGGAACGTATAATCCGGCCATGCCAAACACGTTGCTGATACCGATCAAAAGAAAAACGGGGTCCTTCAACAAGGACATGTCCATCATAGTCGCTAGAGCTTCCTTGAACGATTCGGGTAGGACCAAGCAAGGACACAGAGGTTCTGCAAGATAAAAATATTCAGTTTTGAAACAGTGAATTTGTGTCGTCGCTTGATGCAAGTCCGACGATGTGTACATACGTTGCGGCGCTTTCTCCACATCGGAGTCTTTCAGGTTCAAATCGCCACGCATGGACTTTGGGATAGATATGACGCTCTGACGGTAATTGGCAAGGGATTTCTGGCTTTGGTATTCTGGTAAATTGACTACGCTACCACTGTAGAAAATATCTTTTCTCGACAAGGGACGGACGATCAGTGGCTTCTCCTTTGGGATATTAGTTTTACTCGTACTAAAGGTAATACTCTCGCCGTCCTGCAACAAATTTACGCGCGCTGTGTATCATTGTCAGTATTATTACGAACAAAATTGTGTTTCGAGTTTTTTGTTGGATTTTCGTCACTTACGTCAACCTCAGCGTTGTTGTTGCGCGATCCCAGCATACTGCTCGTGGATAGTCTCAAGTGCAAACTCTTCCTGATATCTCCGTTTGAGTTCAGCGTCGTTCTCGAATTCTTTATTGCGCTAAGGCTAGGCTTGTATCGCTCTCCGGTGCTCGTTTTACGGATTCTATCAAAAAATGGCACCGAGCCGTTTTTAGGCAAACCTTGTACGTGAGTTGTGAAAGCCGGCTGAGACGCGTTTCTGGGGAGTACAGCTTTGTTAAACTCGCTCTCCGGCTTCTCCGCGTCTTTTATCGTATCTTTGGTTTCGTCGACATTCTTGCTTTTGGACTTGGTGGAGCTGTTCTTTAGGTCCAGATTGCTGCCGCTGTCACTCGTGTGTCCACTGGAAGAGTGCTCGTGTACCTTCACTTCGGATATAGTTGGGAGGGTTGGCACCGTCGGAACTGGTGTTAAAGGAGTTCCTTTAATATCATCGGGTACTCAATGAAGCATATCGTTTCGGTATACCGAACACGCACGAATCACGTGATGATTACCAAACTGACTGACGTGAGTTTAGAAATCATCACAGGACTCGAAGCGATACCGAAAGGAGTCCCTTACCAGGCACTAATTGATCTAAGTTGAAGCTGGAATGAACGCCGGGATCGATATTGATGGGCATCTTCATTCTCTTTTCCATAGATCCGTCCGGCAGCTGTACCATAAAGTACGAGCCGCCGATGCTTCCGCGCTCCATCTGAAACCTCTTTTCCTCGGCCATTCTTTGTAACAGCGGCTTGACGGACGACGCCTTGGGATACTCGAGAGGTCTCATCAGAGCGCCGAATACCTAAAAATCATCTATTTGAATTATCAGATATACAGGATGTCGTCTCGATTCGACAGCGCTATGTCACCCCCTTTTTTTTGCGGCGAGAAGCAGCGAGCGAGAAAGACAGACCTCTCTCACGGCTTACTTACCGCGCAGTTAAAAATAAGGCCCGCGAGGATCAGATTCGCTCCCTTCCAGCTGTACGTTTCTAGCAGCATGGTAGCAAGCGGTGCGAACGCAAACGTGCCGAATCCGGAGCCGCATACAGCGATACCAGTGGCCAGAGATCTCTTTGTTTCGAAGTAATATCCTACGCAAACCACTGCGGGAAGATATATCAAACCGAATCCGATTCCTGGAAGGAACAATCGCGGTGAAGAACAAGAGCGAATTGCGGCGAGAAATCTATACATGTACACGTTCAACATGAATAATATTACGCACCTCCCATTATACCGTACGTCAGCATGAGCATATTAACGCTACTAGAAAATATTGATAGTACAAATGCAGCGGCGCCTAAGAAACTTCCTGCCATACAAACAGCTCTACAGCCATATTTATTCGTTAAAGCACTAACAACGGGACCTACGGGATAAAAGGGATAAAAGTTAATACGTATAATTAATACATATATATATTGTGCATTTTTTTTGCATAAGTAAGACATCGATAACGAGTATAAACGTAACGAGTATAAACGAGTATATTTAACTTGTTCGATTTAATACGAGTCTTATTAAAAGCCATTATAATGTAAACAGTCGCATTATGTCTCTTTTCTGTTGAGATAAAACTCGAAAAATAAGTATATATTCTATTGTGCAACAGCAATTATTTTTAAATATAAGGTATCTCAATAAATAAGAACGGAATGAGTCATTGTTTGCTCGGGAAAAGCGATTTTTGTAACAGAGAGAGACGTTGAAATTTATAATTTTTAAATATAACACCGGTTCTATAAATAAAAACTTCGGCATAAAAAATATCCGTGCTTACCAGCACTGAGATACATTCCGGAGAGTAACGAACCAACCCAAGCCGTTCTGCCTTTTCCTTCGCCAAAGTACGTAACAAATTCCCCAAGAAAAACGCCAAATGTGTAGGCGATACCGTCCACTATCATGTTGCACATAAACGACGCGAATACCACCACCCAGCCGTAACCACCGTCCGGTGGTGGAGGTATGTCGTGATACTCGCACAACGAGCCCCCTTCATCGTCCGGCGAAGTCTCATCTCCACCTGGTGCATCGGTCCCCGTTAACCTCGACTGTTCCTCTACGGAGTATTCGCTCTCCGTCTGAAAACAAAAAAGACTCACGGTAATACACTGCCGCTCTTGCGCGATTAAAAGTTACTTTATTTCTTGAGATTTGTTGTAAAATGTGTCTTAAACAATTAAGGTCAATACGAACTCCTATATGCTGGATGTTTGTGCAATTATGAATTTATTTTCTAACTTCCCTAAATCGTGTAAATACACGTCGAGATTCGAATTAAATTTCAATTCAAAAACTCACATAGGATGCCTGTTTTGCATCACGAATACGTGAAATACCCAATTTACCCTCCCCATGGAAATTAAAAACTTTATTGCGAAAAAGACACCTCGGAGTCGAATCCGGATTTCCCGCATTCCGTGCAGGAAAAGTGTGTCTTATTTTCTCCAGAAAGTGGTCTTTACGTATGGTGCTTGAAAATAAACTATTCGTGTTTTTATTCGTATGAGTTTTATACATATTAGTAAAGTGTAGTACAGAAAAAATGAATAATACATGAACACAACAAATTATATATTAATAAAAAAATAGCACAGAAATAAAGAATAAATGAGTACAAAATTACATATTAGTAAAATATAGCACAAAAAATGAATAATAAGTGAGTATCGAATTACGCGACTCTTAACGACTAACGCAACTGGAAACTTTTTCTGCGATAACAATTTAATTGTAGGTGTAATCTTGCGTTAACATATGCTTAGAACATTAGATGTATCTTTTTAATAGTTTTGCAGAAAAACACACGTATGAAAACTACTTTTGCAACCGCGAACGCGCGTTGCACTCGCCTTGAGTGAGACTTTGCCGTTTACCTTGAATGCTCGGAGAAAAAGACTGCTTTCGTTGCCGATGCACAAACAAGTGCTTATTCTCTAATCATTGACTTACGAAATATAGTAGATTATATATTACTTTATTTTTTATCACCCATAAAACGATATCGCCTCTAGGTACATCGAGATAGAAGTGTGTGCAGATAAGAATAAAAAATTCGACGAAAAATTGAAGTCAGAATATCACGATAAATTTGCTCTTTTTTTTATAGCGAAAACTGTTTCGCACCGATTTTATTTTTCATACAAATGTTAAACATGTGTTATGAAAAATTCATATAAATTTTATTAATACATATTTTTTTGTAATTAATGCATACTT
Organism: Pseudomyrmex pallidus; assembly: GCA_014825455.1. Classification (NCBI taxonomy): domain Eukaryota; kingdom Metazoa; phylum Arthropoda; class Insecta; order Hymenoptera; family Formicidae; genus Pseudomyrmex; species Pseudomyrmex pallidus. Next base: position 62,991 of record QVNV01009238.1, read on the forward strand.
TATATCTCGCAAAAATATAACGCGCGTCTAATTTCTCGATTTTATGCTCTCTTTTTCTTCGGTTTTTCTTGTACAAAAATACATTTCGAAGAACAGCTCGGAAGAAATGACGTTGAATCTTCTTCGCAAAAATGAGTCAGGTTCTCGAATACGCACACGTATACGTACACATACAACAAAAGAGGAAATCTGAGAATACGCGCATATGCAAAATCGCGCTTGACGACGGTGGATTTCGTTGATATTGCGATGTGATAAAACGCATACGAGTTCTGATGAAATTATCGTGTAACGCGAGATCGAAACCGCCGGTTGCTATAAAATGATCTCATAACGCAAACGCTAGCATAGATATTAAATAGCTATCCGTGACTTAATCAGGCTACATCTATAGCCAAGGTGATGTGTCGCCGGTATAGAATGCAACGCGCCGCGAGATCGCTTTGATAAAAGAACGGTTGTTTTCGATCCGAGAGAGAACTGCGTTCTCCATAATTGTAATTAGGTTTACCACGGAGTGATTTAACACGTGAACACATTATACGAGGAAAAACGATACATTGAATTAAATCGACATTTTCTTGTAATTTGGTTTTTAATTCTTTTCTTGCGTAATTGCCATTTCTTTGGAAAATTTTTATCAATTATCTGGAAAAAAAACCATTTAATAGAAGATTCGGAAAAAAAAATTATTTTTGTGTGTTTGAAAAGTATTAATGCATTCAAAGTATTTATTCAATCATTTGCGAGCATGAATAACAGAGAAAATTACTTGTCTAACAATTAATTCAAGTGTTTGATCCAATTATTATTACGTTGTATGTGTGCGATCACGTAGGGTTTTCGTCTTTAATGAAAAACAAAAAGGACGAGCTATTAATATCTTCGATATTAATATCGTGACTATTGAGAAGGGCAGTATCGAACTGCGCCCACGCACGATCGAGCTCGTTTTGGCATTTACAGGTTCTCACGTTTAAATTATATAAGGCTGTCGAGCTGTCACACAACTAATCGAAGCAACAAGCACTCGATGTGTGTCAATACATCGGAGACAAATACCTTATAGTACATCATGTTACGTGTACCAAGAACTACGTAAAATCAATTTAACAAGCAAACGAATATCAGCATAATTAATCTTACGATTCTGTCTCTTACGCAACGCATTGTTAACACAAGTTTTGCAATAAGCATTAAAACCTGCTCGTTACGAAGAATTACGAAATTCCACGAAAAGAAAATTCTATGAATTTTTATTTTTGATTTTTCGACGACAATTCCCGCAGAATCGGAGATGAAATGTTGCATTTTTAATTTTACGCGGGAGACAAGAAGATCGTTGCAGTCCTATCGTCGTGAATTTGGATCAACGACCTCGCGCGTGTGTCTTCGCGGTCGCGAAGACGAATTTAAATGCAGCGCGCGCGCGCGCGCGCTCGCGCTCGCGCGCATGACTTGGCCGAACGGAAGGTCACAGCTGATCAGCTGATCGCGCGCGGCTGGCTGTCATTCCGATCGCGCCATCCCACGACGAGAGGCGCGAAGCTCTCCTCTTTCTCTCTCTCTCATCGGTCTCTCCGCGAAAAGAATCTGACCTTGCCGTTTTCTCCGCATGGTATTATCAATCGCGCGGTGTGTTACGCACTTGCGCATTATTGTAACGCGCGTACACGGGACACGCAAACGCGTGCGTTTTCTCCTCGATCAGCCGCATCCAACTGTCAAGGCTAAGTCACGTGTGTCGTCGCCTTCACGCGAAAAAGAACTTTATGCGCGACTGCGCCAGCAAACCAATCATCATCATCATCATCATTCGGAACGGCGAGTGTTTTCACCGGGCTAATAGACTGCGCGTAAATTGCATGCAAATTGCCGGCTCGCTCCGACTGGATTGCGTAGAAATCGATAGTACCCACGAAATAGAAAGCGTATTGTAGAAAATGAATCGAACTATCTGCGTTGGATGTGGACCAGGAATTTTCTAGCAAATATTCTTATGGTGTGTCTTGAGGAGAGATTGTCAAACGGCGCGTAAGTAAAAACGTTTCTCTGAACGAAAGATAAGATAAGAATGTGTCCTAAAGGTCCTTTCTGAGAAGATTGTTTTGTTTATCAGATATCTTAGACGTCCCTCGTCGTTGTACGTCCGGCGAGTAAGTCACGTATAGCGAAACCAGATTACAGGCTCCAGCAGCTGCAAAACGGAGCAACCGAGAGACGGTGAGAAAAGGAGGAAGGTAGAGAGGAAGGACGAAAGGTGGGACAAGTTTTGCACGCTTAACCGACACAACACGCACACATACATGACTGTGCTCTTCCCCTCTGCATGTTTCATGTAACTATACAAACCGTACCGAGCTGATTTTGCGGACGCGACGAGAGCCGTACTGGCTGTACTGCGACTTGTTGAGCGAAACACGCGACATTCTATTGCAATCGCCTTAAATCGTCAGTCACACTCTTCTTACTATCCGGCAAACTCTCTTGGCCTTCTCGTTCTTTTGCAATTCGCTCGCTCGCTCGCTCTTTAGCTCGCGGTCGCAACCACGTTCTATTTTCGAGCGCGCGGAGACGCGACGCGAGACGCGGCGCGATGCGAGCGACTCGGCGCGCACCCCCTCGTGGATTTGTCTCCGCGGATTTTTCCCTTGTATCTTCCGTACGCGTCAGTTTTCTTCCGTACGCCGCCTCACTTGGTCACTCTGTCCTCTCTCTCTCTCTTTCTCTCTTTCTCGATCCACCCGTCCAACGTTCACTCGTCGTAGTCCGCTGCCATGTCGTCTACGAATCGCACTGCCGCTTATATCTACTGCCACATTCGCGTCGTCAGCACTTCACTCGCTCGCTTAGCGCACTGCCAACGCGCGCAGCGCGCGTTGCGCCCGTACCCGACAACTCCGAGGCGACGATGATGGTGGGAGAGGCTTGATACTCTTTGAGGAGAGTGCCCTGCGTAGCGAGGACGAGGAGGTGTCCCGATATGATATTCTCGATACACGAACACGGCAATTTTGTCGATGAATTATTAATTAATTTTTTGTGATCTTTTACAGTTTTGCTGTAAATATTTTGTTTAAACTATGTTACATTAATTTTCCTCAGGCGCGGCGACGCACGTGCGCACGTGCGAAGTGATTCACGTGCGACGCGAACAAAGATGCGTTGTAGTACGTCCGCGCGACGAACTGTCCGTTGCAATCTTCTCTTTTGGTTTTGTCACATCGTTTAGTCATGTCGATATGCGCACAAAATCTTCGCTTTATCTACGTCATCGAGATTCCTGAATATTTCGTGGTCAGCGGAATCGATCGAGCCAACTGTCTCCCCTGTCGAGCAACAAGCGTCCCGCCGTACTTGACGTCGTCCCGCGACAACCGCCACGAACAACGTTCGTCGCAAATATCGATTCGTGATACACGAACACGTGTCCAATAGCGGCAGCAGAGAGCGAATGGCTTTTTCTTGACTTTTTCCAAATTGCGCTTGAGACGCGAAACGCTAATGACGCGAAACGCTAATTACGCGATTGTTTCGCACGCGATTTTGCACAGGGTGTGGTCTTTAATGAACAAAATTTTAATATTTCGACACTATTTTAATGTTTCATATTTTTAAAACACTTTTTGCGGGAAGCAGTTTAAAAACCACGAACGCACGGAACTTCAAATTGATTCAGAGAGTCACTTGAAAATCAAAATCATGCATCTGTCACTTCCTGCGACACATTGTAATATGCAAAACGATGTCGTCGTCCACGTCGCATCGACGTCAAAAGGAAGTAGCGCGATACGACTATATAACGCGCTGTAAACGCTGAAATCGATCAGGTTTTCTCTCAGGAAAAATTATTTTCTTCGCCAGCGACGCGACAAAATCGCGATGAGGATCCCGAACTCTCGCGCGGTACATCCGCCTCGAGTATCGATCTTGCGCAAAAAGCGGTTTCGAGACCTTTGCTAAAGTGGATCTCGACACGTGCGAATGTCACACGGACGTTAAAAATCGCGGATAATTCACTATTGTCGCCAAGTCGATGCGAAGTGTGATGATCCTCTCGAGAATCAGAACGACCGAGAACTTCTGCCGAGAACAAGGCTGCGTTCAGCGCCCATTACGAAGCGTTCGGCGCTACTATACACCGTGAATGTTCGCCGCGTCGCACCGCAATTTCTATTTATACGCGGTGACTCTCGAAGCCCGTCGAAACTTCCGCGAACAAAGCGTGGCGCGCCCTTTTCTGCGGCTTTGTTTACTAAATCATGATTGACTTCTTTCATGTATGTGCGTCGAGAGAGAAGAGCAGAACGATCGTTCAAGCTGAGCATCGCGAACTGAATCGCTTGCCATCCGAAGAATGACTTTGGCAAAGAAAAACAGAGTCTTTTGACCGACATTTCGCGTATCACCACGTGTGCTCCGGAAACTATTCCGGAGCAAGTCGAGGTGAGTCCTTGAATTTGTCATAAAGCATGAATTTTTGAGAAAAAAAATTCACATGGAGATGCGAGCGTCATATGCCTGCAACTGATGAGAAGAAGATATGATGCAGAGCGCACATTCGTTCCCCCGCGTGAAAGCGCGGCACTGCGCGATGCGCAAGGCTCACCTACATGCACTGAATGTATGCTACACGCCACACTCTCGATCATGCGTACGCGTCCCCACTGAAATTGCGCGGCGTGTCACGGCGAACAAGGCATGCCGCTCTTTTACGATGTCAAAGGACGCGCGCGCGCGCTGAGTTTTCCAGCGCGCGTCATCCGCGCCGAGGCCTCGGGAGGGGAGTTTCTTCGCAGTGACGTTTTGCGATTCTCGAGACCCTAGCTCGTTCACACGCTATGAAAAAAAAAAAAAGATTTCATTTTCGCGCGGTTCTTGAAAATTTCTCCGTCTTTCAATAGCAAAATTTTCTTTTAAGCGTATAATCGTTCGATACGTCGTGTTGTTTCGTGAACGCGAATAAATTGTCTTTTCGGAGGTTCGTTTGTTGTAAATTTCTGGAGCTTTGACCTTTCGGTTCGTAAAATTAAATTTCACTTCACCAGTAATCTCCGGAATAGGTTTGTTTGGAAGCGAAGAAGATGGGTCAGAAACAGCTCGATCAAGCGAGCCACTTTATGGGTATCTCCGAATGAGCTAGTTGGTTTAACGCGTTTATTTTCGCTACGGCCAATAGCGATTCATTATAATTCCTCTGCGAGAGACTGTCATACACAATAACGAGGCGTATATCAGATCGAGACCTCACAAGAAGCTACTCTAAATGTGTTTCTGACGATATGTGGCGCCGTTCGATATTAAATATAACGCGCGACAAAACTCACATAGCCGAAAAACTTCAAACGTAAAAAAATTCACACTTTCACATTTTGTTATTCATTAAAGTTTCTTAATTGCAATGATCAAATAAGAGATGATGAGACTTACGACAAAGCACTCGTGATGCTGGTCATCCGAATCATTGGCCATTTTGATGTATCGCGACGCGATAAGCCCGTTTCTCTGTCAACCGTGATTAAAATCACGGGCGAGAGAAAATTCCGGCTTTATCGACGAGTCCCGGTAGAACCTCGTGGCAAAGATGAGCGAAAAACAATAAATCGCGGAACAATGTTCAAAAGTTGATGGCGACGAGCGCAGCCTGTTGCGAACTCCGGTCGCACGCGAAACACTATATGACCGCGGCGCGCAGCCCGATGCTCATGCGGCCCACTGATGTTCTCTCTGTGACGCTTTATGAATTAATTAGATAATAACCAGCGACAATTAGAGCCGAAGGCACGGACGTATGAAAACACCATCTGCTTCTCATCTCCGCGGAAAAGTTTCCCGACGACGAGTCTTCGCGGTCTGACATGACGAACGCGAAACAAACGATTCAATTGGCAACGATAAGCGTCCGCGACTTTCGCGCGCGCGCGCGTGTGTGTATGTGTTTACAATTCAATTAAAATCCTCTCCGAGAAACTTTTTCGAATTATGTTGCTAGTCGATTTGTCATACGCGTGTAGTTTTGTATACAAATTTGTTTTATAAATCGTACATCTCGTGCTCCAAACTGGAGCAATTATATTACTTCGTGAAATGTTTCAAAACGAGATATCATTTTAACCTGGAAAAGTTATAATTTCGTGAAATGTCATTTTAAAACGATATTTTGGGGAATTTATAATTTTACCAGTTTGTGAAATCGCGCTGCAACGTAACATGCGCGCAGACGCGGTAGTTTTAAGTGGAGAATTGTCTCGATATTAACTTTTGCTCGAGAAAGAACACGTCAGGATAGATCACGATAATTGACATCGCATGTTTGTCAGCGATAATGTTCAAATCATACGATGCAGTATCGTAAAAAGAATTCCGACAAAATAGTAGTAGTTTTAGTAGTATTTGTTCGATAGCGATAGTTTAAAACAGTCACAAAAGCTGATAAAAAAAAATTGACGTGACCACTTCAAACGATAAATCGAAAGGGAATAATCATCGTAATTATCTCGCGCTCGAGTTGTCACGGGATTCGTTGTGTTCCACATTTGCGTTTCCGGTGTGTATAGAGGCATATATTATTTAATCGCGAGTTGTGTGTTTCGTTGTTTTGCCTGCGGCAATTGCGATATTTGGAACTTTGATGATTGCGGTCGAAAAGAAAGAGCAACGTCCGGGTGCATTTGATGAGTCACATTATGTTGTTTATGCACAACGCGTTCTAATTACTGCAATCTTATTGAATACTCTGTGTGCGCCGCCTCTTGATAGTCGCTGGAGAGTCCGCACTTCCGTGACTGTCTTTTCTCGCGAGTTCATTTCTCGCTGAAGAGAATCGCACAATCGAGAATTTCGTAGAATCAAGATTTCATTGGGAAATAAAAAGCTAGCTTTCGAGCGCCTCACGTACGATATCGCTTTAAAAATTCGATTCTCTCGATAGAGTAGCAGCTATAGAGACATGTTTTTGACGTAACTCTTTGTCGTACGCAGATAATGATTATTTTGAGACCTTCGATTCGCTTTGCCGCGCAGCAATACCTTCCTTTACGTAATCGGGAGCACAACGACCGTGAAACAATCGACGTGATTGGGAGTTTAATCGACGAATCTGAGAACGAAACTAATCTGAGACAGACAAGGAGAAAAAGAGAAAGAGAGAGAGAGAAAAAACGCAATATCTAATATATATCTGTTGGACAGATATGTTTCGCATATTCGAGGCGTGTTCGGCATTGATATAGAGCGAACGATAACGAGTTCAATAAACACTCAAAAGATAAGGGGCTCGCACACGGAGAAAAGTAGAGAGAAGATCTTAATCTCTCTCGAGCTTATCACTCGAGTATTCGCGGCGCGATCTTCTCTCGAGCATCGTTTCCATGACTTTAGATTTTTTTTAATGAGCCATTTTTCTCCGCGTGCAAAAAAAACAAAAATTATCTAATACGATATTCAGCGGGAGAACCACGCGCGCGGAAAGCGATGCAGCGTATCATCGTCCCGAGGATACAGTATCGCGTTTTGTTGCTCTACCGCGGCGTCGCATTATCAATTTCCTCGTCAACCCACTTTCACTTGCGCATTTCGCGATTGCTCGATCGTGCTATGTGCGCGCGCATATACACATTACACACACACACACATACGTTTTTATTACATTTACCTTCGGAGATCCCATTGGATTGTGAGATCGTCAAAAAGATGCGTATCTAAAAGACTTCGTGCGATGCTAAAACGAATTGTCTATAAAATTGAACCAGTATGTAAATATTCTACTTTGTTTTCTCTCAGAAAATTAGGTGCGAAAATCGATCTCGGAAGAGCGTAGTAGTGAGATACAAAAAAAATAGTTTTTTATTCGTTTTATCTTCCGCACTTTTTTGTCGCTAGTTTATAAATAAACGCGCGCGAGTTTGTCGCCAAGTTTTGCAGGGCGACAAACTCGCGCGATCCCCAAAAACCGAGGGTCACTCGATTAACTTTACTCTGTTCATTCGCACACAATTGATTTTTGTTATACTCGGTTGATTCCTCTCCCGCATCATTAGTGCACTCATTACGCGCGTGATTCGCCTTTCTTGTCATCCTTCTCTAATGGAAGTGCGTAAATCGCGTGGAAATACGTAACTATTCAGCGAATATATATCTTAACGCGACGAATGAATCACGTAGTAGCGAAATGTCGAGTCGCCGTAAAACAATACGATCGCAAATACAAGCAAGTGTACGCCGCGTCGTTGGTTTAATCGTGAGAAAACTTTTACCTCGAAGTTTTTTTTTTTTTTTTTATTGCAATATTTCGCTTTGAGGTTACACTTGACTATCATTTGACTTTTTATGACAAAGAACTTCGTAACTAGTTCAGATATTTCTGGACGTTAACTAGCATAGAAAATGGAATTGCACGTGCGGACAGAAACGTAAAAGTCTCTTCTATTTCTCTCTCTATTTCTCTATTTCTCCCTTTTTCTCAGTGAAGTAATTTAAATTAATTTTCTGCCACTGCAATGAATGCGATACGTGATTACGGAAATTCGCGGCAGAAAGAAACAGAAAATTTGATTACGCCCACAAGAGCCAAGGTAATCACGTGCCGCGTTTCACTATCTGTCCGATTCGAATTCTCGTTAATTCTCGCGCCGCAGAGGCGCGAAATCCTTTGAAAGCGAATCGAGCACATGTGCGTACAATTGTTTTTTTCGCTAAACTCGATTGTGTTGAGAAAGAAAAAATAATGTGACACTGATGCCGCCGACGTTGCGCATATGTAAACTTTGAATAAAACGATAAATGCAGTCGTAAAATCGCATTGATTAGTCGTTATCGCTATCTCGCGATTTTTAACAGATCACGATAATAACAAATGTTAAATTAAACAGAACAGAATTCCCTATTTACCCGATATCTTGACTATCTCGATTAAATGTTATGTAAAAAAACGCTAACATTTTCTTGAGAATTATATAACATTATCTAAAAAATCTTTTTTTTTTAAAGCAATATATATATTGAAATACTTTTATTTGTTAATGAATTTCTTTCTGTGAATTACTTTCTCGACAAACTAGATGATATCCGAAGGTCATTCCACGTAGGCACGACCGTTGCATTTACCTTATTTTTGGGCGACATTGCGAGATGGGGTGGGCTCTGTCCTCTCTCAAGGCGAATGCACCCTGCTCACGTGCGTGAGCGAGACGAGACGAGACGAGACGACGACGACGAGCGAGTTCGAGAGAAGATGCAAACTTGCGCAATACCTGAGCCTCGACACACACAGAAAGATTTGAGCTGAGATTTGTCGCAAAGGAAAAAACTAATAAACGCGCGAGCAATACGCGAGCGACAAAACGCGCTGTCCGATCGCGGCTGCTCAACCACCGGTCGACTTAATCGCACGGACACGGATGCGCGTAGTATGCCGTCCATCTGATTCCCCACTCTCGATGAAATCTCGTATCTCGCCGCTCGTCCCCGTCGTCATCGTCGTCGTCGTCGTCGTCGTCGTCGTCGCATTTTGCTTATATACCCCGTATATACGTACTTGCTTTTCCTATCGTCTCTTGCCCGCCTTCCTCCCGCTCGTCATCATCTATCGCCTCCCCCGCTGCACCCGCAATCTCAGTCATCATCGCTCTCTCGCCTCCGCTCGCACCCTGAGCGCGCGAACCGCGTTACTCACGTGCGCGCAAACGCGAACAAAGAGGTTCGTGAACAATTGTCGTCGTCGACCTCCTCCTTCTCTTCCTCGAGTGCAAAGTTCCGTCTTACGCGCGCCGATATACATTTTTTGAGTGCGCGGGGGATTTGTCACGCGCACACAAAATCCGGCGGAGCAACGACGACGACGACGGCGTTTTTCCAAATCCGTATACGCGCGCTATCACGCCGACTATCTGATTGCCACGTGCGAGCGATCGCTATATCGTACATCTCATCAAAAGAAATATTCTCTGATGAGTTCATTAAAAATATGAATAATGTAGATATGTAATATAAACTTCTATACATGTTAGAATTGGAAAATAATCTCATCAAGAGAATTTTCCAACTGTATAAACATAAGCCGCGCGAAAGAAGTGTGCAATTTTCATCAAATAGAAAAACTGGAATTTTTTATCAAATATGTATACATGTTAGAAGAAAAGCTCATCTACAGAATTTTCTACTATATAAACATAAGACGCGCGCGGAAAAGTGGAATTGTTGTCAAATAGAAAAATTGAGACAGGAAATTCGCCGTTGAAAAATAAAAAGAGAGAGAGAGAGAGAGATGTTTTCCAATCTTCCGGACAACAATCTTCCATCAGAGATTTATTTATTATATCAACAAACTCTTCTTTTATTACACAAAACGCTATTTTTAAGTCGCTAGTCATTCTCTCTTCCGTGCCTCTCTTTTTTGTTAGTTCTGTAACAATTTCCTCTAAATTCTTTATACTAACCGTTTCAAAACTTGAGAGAGAAAAAGAGAAAGAGGAAGAGAACGTCTTTGCACATAAAGTTGCGCCAATAATATTCTGAACAATGAAAGACATTACATTCGGTGCTACTTCGTGTGCAAAGATATTTACGTCACCGACTGTAACATTTTTTTATGTGTGCGTATTGCGCGACTCTTGGCTCTCGTTCACCGTGTTATCGAACGTGCCAAATTTTGAAGCACTGTGCAAGGCACACGGATTTAAATTGCATCGAATGACGAGGAACTTGTGATAAGCAATGACGTAATGAATAATTTCAAGAAAAAAGTGACAGACGAACTTTTCTTATTAAGAATGTGAAAAATGTAATCGCGAGTGTTTTTTTTTTCACTGCGAATCTTCTACCAGCGCATCGCGCGCGTAATGTATGACTAAACCTTCACATTATTTCAATTATCGCATATACACGTTTTTCAACGCGATACTTGCAACGCGTTGACCGCGATAGCGCGCTATCTCTATGCGCGATATTAGGTGCTCGCAGCTTCACGTGCTCGCGGGAATCAGATGATCTCACTGACATTGGCGAAGAAATGCTAATATTTCCAGTTATTGACGTAATCACATCAGTTATGCAGTATATGTATTTATTAAAAAAAATTGATATATTATATATATTTTTAAGATATATATTTATTTAAAAAAAAAAAATCGCGACCATTACATACGTACTTAAAATATGAAAATATACTTGACTTGAAACTTCAAAGGAATAGCGGATGAATTAAGAAATTTTACATCTTTTTGATACTTACGATATTGTTCGCCACGATCGCCGGCTTCGCGCGGATCTGCAGGCCATCGTCGTCGCCGAGCTGCTCGCTAATTTGCTCGCGACTGCTGGCAGGGCCCATCTCAGCGCCAAGGCGCCTCCTGTACAACGTACGAGGGCTCCTGGCTTCCCTCTTCGGTCGAAACCGAGGCGCCGGCGGCACTTAACCGATCGACCGATTCGTCGGACGATCGACGCAGCAACCCCCGGGATTCGCGCAACCCTCCCTGTGACGATTTACGATGCCCCCATCGGCGCCGGCCTGGCAGGGATTCCGCGAATGTCGGCCTCCTCGGCCACGTCTACGTCCATTTGCCTCACGAGAGTAAACGAGGGTTACCGATTTCTTTTATCTTCTCTATTTTCTTATATACAAAATTTTCTCGTTGGATGCGTTTAGGCGATTTTACATCATTGAACGACGAGTTTTTCTTTCTCTTCAATTGCACTTTCAAATTGACGAGTCAGAGACGATAGAAGCAGATAATCGATCGTACAAATCGCAGAAATACTTTTTTTTTTTTTCAAGTCTTTTTCTACACGCAAATCCTATCGTTATTATCGCACCGGCGGAATTTCAGGGTTTGACTTCGGCTCGCAGAAGAGAGTTTCGAGCGATCTTGCTTTTCTTTTTTTCGTGTTATCGCGAGAATAATAATTCGGAATGAAAACGCCGGCGGCCTCTCGGTCGCTATTCACACAAGCAATGTAGGAAGTATCTGGGGCAGCAGCGAATTAATTCGACCCAATATCTCGGCAACTCCGCGCTGACTCGGACGACAGTGTGAAACATATGACCACTGGTCGTCTTTCTTGCCGACGAATCTTCTTCTTGATTTAACTCCCTCCCTGGGAACCGGTTCTTCAACAGCAACGAGAACAATCCTCCGTGTTTCGCAACCTCGTTTCCTCGCTTCGACCCTCTTCGTGATTTCCTCGTATCCTCGAGAATCGTTCAAGGCTTATATCACGTCACTGCCGGCGCGCGAATATTTCACGAGGAACTTTTTATCTTTATCTTGGGTCACTGGGTTTACCGGTGTCTGCCCTCGCGGTTGTCCCACGACGATCGATCGCACCCGTTTTTCTCCTATCGCTACCACCAAAGAGGTGTTGGTACCGACGTCCCGACGACGCTTCACTGACCACGACGACGACGACGACGTTGTATACACCCACCGATTCCCGGCTGTGAACTGCAGCGCGAGAGGCTCTCGCGAGCGGATAGGAAGAGGAGCGGGTGTTCGATCGCGCGCGCGAGGGTGGAAAAGAAACCTGTCGTCGGGTTAAGGAAAAATCGGCAACGCCGATTTTCTCGGGAAGAAGAAGAAGAGGATAATGAAGAGACGACGGAGAGATCCTCCTCGACGGGGAGAGAAGAGTTCGCCAGGCTCTACCCCGCCGCGGGTGGGTAGAGCGCCGCGGCGCCCCGGGATCAATAAAACGACCGCCCGGCCGTCGCCTGTCCTAGGTCCTGCCTGCCTGGCCTCTGCCCGACGTGATCTCCTGTTTCGCTCGCCTGCTTGCTCGCGAGACGCCGCCGGACGCTTCGTCGACGCAGGCGACGCCGCGGCGCCGCATCGCGTCGCGTCGCGCTCCGGCGCGAATTACGTACCGCGCGCGCACGCTCGCTCGCGTGCGGACTCGCGCCGCAGGTCGATATTTCGAGGGTCAGGAACGTCCGCGGGAAAATCTGGACGGAATTTTCCCTTCCGAGAAAATTCGGTGATGAGTGTTAAAGAGGTGCGACGTTTGAAGAACGTTGTTTGTAAAATAGCGGGAAGGAAAGATGATGTAATTTATATTAAAAGATTTGATGGAGAGGAAGATAATAAACTTAATGAAAAATAAAGTCAAGGCGAAGAAGAAAGGCGGACAACTACGTACATCCCTGCGGAAATTGCTTGCCGCATAATGGCATACATTGCAGGGAAATTAGGAATATTGTTTTTCACGGAAAACCGTACATTAAAATAATCATACACGCAATATATATATTTTTTAATAAAAAGGCAGCATATTAATTTCTCAACTCTTCTCATTTTTTCAGTAAACACCTTGCTTTTTATTTGCTTTTTATCATATGTTTTGTCATATATTAAAAATTTAATTTAATTTATATATTTAATTTCTCTTTTTTATAAATGTGTGTGTGATAATATAATATTTTAAGATTTTTGCCGTAATACTTTACAAAAAAATGTTACTCAACTTTCTTTGTGTAGATAGACATTCAAATTAGAATAATTGTACGGAATTATCGTACGATATTCATCGAACATCGATGAAAGCGCACGTAAAGTTTTATTTGGAACGGTCGGTCATTATCTCAATATATATACCTGCTCAGTACACCTGGTCTCAGTACAATTGAGTGTCTGTCATTTTCCTTTGTGAAGAATTTTTCACAGCAAGAGTATAACAAAAAAATTAATTAGATTAATAAAGTTGTTTTGCAATTACTAGAATCGAGCTAAATAAAATGTGTTTTAAAGTGCACTCGTAAAAAATTCCATTAGTGCTCTCTCAATTAAGCACAAATCGTAATTTACTTAATAATCAACGTTAATAATCAACTTATCACATCGTTGTAATTAATTTTTCCACCATTGTGAGATGGTTATTATTTAAATAGAGCTCGTGTGATATGTTGCTGGTGCACAATAACGCATCCCGCACAATCGCTTTTATTTCGTTCTTTGCAGGTCGATATTGCCGGCAACCCCCCGTGGTAGACACGAACATATGTTCAAGGATAGGGTCTGTATAGTCTGGCAATAGTCTATTATTGGCTGTAATGATAGTCGAGGAAACGTGTCTAAAAGTGTAGTAGGCCGTAATACGAGTCCTCGTAATTCACAAGTACACAAATATCTTTTTTATCTGTATATAACGGAAATAAAATAATAATAGATATTAATACTGCAATTTCATATGCTGAAATAATTAATGTTAAAATTGTTTTGTGTGAAAAAAAGTTTTGTAGTATAAAAAGCACGTAACATATATATTACTCCATTTACATTTCTATACGATTTTTTTTAATTCGAGGAAAGACTATACATTCGGATTTATAATATGTCACTTTAAATTTTTTTTACTATCCTGTAAGTGTCTGACGACTTGTTTAGCTGCGTCGCTTATGTCGCCGCTCGTCGAAGACGCCATGGTCTCGATTTTTTCAATCGGTATTGCCGCCGTCAAATCACGAATGTATCTCGACTCCTTGAGGTCGTAAGTGACGGACTGCAAAACGCGAAGGCAGAGCAGCTGCATCAGCTCCGATGACGATTCATTCTCCAAACAATGACTTAACGTGTCTCCTACTCGGGATTCGAGGAGATATCGCAAGCCGGTTTTGTTTATACTCACGTTGTACATGATCATTAACATTAATCTGCAATGTAACGACATTGTCAACAGAATATATGCTTCTTTCGTCGATAAAAACAGCAATATGGAAATTAGGGAAATTTCGAAACGCAAAGTTATATAAAAAAAAACTTTCAGCATATGACAAGCGTGATTGATTATGTTCACCTTTTTAGCGATAAAGATCCGGGAGCTGGCGGTAACTCGGGCGTTAATTTAATTATCTTTTGCACGAATTCCGTGCCATTTGGATTTGTAATTAAAAATTCACGACTTTCTGGATTCGCGGTTATGTTAGTGGCGATACCGAGGAGTCCTTTTACAAATTGATATTCGACGTTGCTCGTTGGCGGAAATCCAAATTTGTAAGTACTAACGAAGGCGCTGAATGTGCTGTTCACTATCGCTAAAAATTCTCCGATTTCGCTCTGACACTATAAAACATGATAGAAAATTGAATTTTTTACATAATAATTTTTAATATCACAAATTATTTAAGAATAAAAAATTCTTGCAACATATACAAAGAGTCAAGTTATATATTTTTTATATATTTCCTTAACAATTGTTCTCCGTGTATTAACTTTTGTACGTATTATGAAAAGAAATATTTATTTCTCTCGTATTTTCAAAAACAAAATTTTATATCCCGACTCTTTTATCTAGTTTCTTCGATACATACTCACGTTCGATATCCAAGTATCGACTATTTGCGGAAATTTAGAAGCACGCCATGTCAAGTTACCTAATACTGCACCTAGGCTTGTGCAATAAGTACTTTGACTTAATATCTGGATGACAGTAAAAAAAAAACAAAGTAATGAATAGATGTTTTAAAAAACTTTATGAAGTAAATAAATATCAATTTATTTTCTAATATAAGGTATGTTATAAAAATATATTTTATACTTAGAAGTATATTATGAAAATGTACTTTATACTTATAAAAAATTTAAGATTTTACTTGATCTTTTAATTGTTCAATCTCTTCGAATGCAGTTTCTTTCTCTCTTGTTAGACGTTCGACTTCAGCACTCAATTCTTCGCATTTTGCTTTCAATAGTATCGTTTCCTCAGTATTATCTACGAATATATAATTTTTGTAACATTCAAAAATGTGTACACTAAGTATTTGCACGTGATCGGTTATGTCAAAATATTTAGTGTGTGCTTCAATAGCCAAATTAATCTGCTGTTTTTAATTGTGTTTTATATCACTGATAAAGGGATTAAAACCAAAATATTTGTTTTGTAGAAAAACACTGCAACCTTTTGACGTACTAACTGACGACGTTGAAAAATTATTGCAAAATATATGCGTGTTTTCTCCGTTCGTCTCCTTCTCGCGACACTCAGAGTTGAGTTTATTAGTAGTAAGAATTTGTGGAATCTCATTTATGAATTTATTAAGATTACACTCGGTGGAACTCAAGATAGTCTCCAAAGAATTCTGAAAATTATAAGATGCGAGCTGAAAATTATAAGAAAACTTGATGAGCTCGCGAAAAAAAGTTATGAACAATAAAAATTTATAACCAAAATAACGTACGTACGAAGAGCTCATGTTCGCTTTCGGAATCGATTTCATTCATGTGTATCTTCGCTTTTTCGCGTTATCAAAGAAAAATGATGAGACCAACAAATGCATATACAAAGGCTTTCTAAATTGTTTGTAAAAATTTTTAGGAAAACAACACAGACACATTTGTAACGTCACGACTTCAATTTTTAAAGTCTCCGCGTAAGTAACCTATATATAAATTAAGTTTTGTACATATTTATATTTATCGATTTACGTATGTATAATGTGTTATAACAAAAACAGTACAGGTATATTAAAAAATTGCTTTATTAATGTTGTGTATATATTTTATATAAAAGAAGACATTGTGTAGATTTAGATTACAAGAATTTTTACAAGAGAAAGGACAAGACAGAAAACGTTTTAATTTCATTTTTAAGAGAGAATATAAATTGTTTTTATTTATATAATAAACACTAGAAAAATTTCTAAAACTACGTGCGAATGACGCCGAGTTATCGGCAAGGTTTCGCCGTAGCGCGATTTCCGTTCGTTATATAGCGATAAGATAAGCCGCCGCCGGATACACCGTGCAGCGCACGCGAATATTTCGAATCGCAAAATACGAATGCACTCGAGCGTCATAACGGTAATTTTGCACGACGATTTCCCGCGTGGTTTGCGCAGGATGCATTTCGGAACGCGCGCTGCGCGTCACGCTACATTCGCGTTTATACACAAACGCCATAGTACGATGTGCCAGTGCGGTATCAAGTATAACCTCCCGACTTGTGGAAGTTTTATTATTTTTTCAGAATCGCGGATATCTCCGTAGTGAGAAGCGAACGGATTCTCGCGTGATTGCACGTAAGTTCTGGTGACTGAATATTATTTGCGTGCGTGGTCGCACTCGTATTTATGTAAATTGATCACCGACGTCGCGGAAAAAGCGCGGGATGACGCTTCGACGCGATTCGCCTCCGATAGTTTACATTCATCTGGAACGATTACGAAACCTACGCGCTACCCGCACTTTTTGACTTTACGTAAATTTTTCCGCTTCATTGGCTGTAATTGGTCGCTGAGATTCTTGTTCATTCACAGTGGTATCTGAGTATCTTGAAACCGTATAAATGTGAGCTAAATAAACATGCGTGGCTGATCTATAATTATATTCCGCGAAGAGAAAGTTTCGTGATGTGGATATTAAAATATGCTATATAAATATACTAATTATATGTGTTTGTTTGTGAGTGTGTGAACATATAAGAATAATTTGAAGTATACAAATAACTTTTTTTATCAATTTGTGGAATATTATGTTTCTTACAGGTCTCACACAATGAAGTTTACCGAAGGTGAAGAAGTTCTCGCCAAGCATCCAAGGAACTCAGAATATTATAAGGCGAGAATTCTTGATGTAACGGGTGACCGATATAAGATAAAATTTGTGACGGGTGGTGAGCATGTAGTTAGAGAGACCGATCTGAAGGTAATTCTAAAATGAATCTTTTTTAATTAAATTACAGTTATGTATCCTTGAAGAGTTTCTACGTATATAATAAAGTGATATTAATATATTCTTCATTTTATTTGTCTAGTATGAGGAGAGATCAACCAGCAGATCAAGGAGGATGACAAAAAGTCCTACAAGATATTCTCCAAGCAGACAATCCGAGCGTAAACGGTCTCCAGGTAGACTGCGTAAACCCTCACCTGGTAGATCAATAGATAGCTCACCTAGTAGACGATCTAGCAGATTAGTTAAACTGCCCATTCGTAACACACGTTTGCCTACGGTAACTGTCTCTCGCATAGATGCTGAAACTGGTAAGCATACGTTTGCAATTTGCTGCTTGTCATACATGTTTTTGTGTTTAAACGCATGAATATACACATTTGTTCTTATTAATGAATAGGAAAGCAGAGTAATCACAAAGAAAAAAGTCATACAGAGGGAGAGCCATTGAATGAATCTCCGGAATCGATGCCTCTATCGATGCGTTTGCAGACACTCGCCTTGACTCGTAGATCAATACGACAGTCCAGCGTGAAAACTGAAGAATATAAGTCAAATATAATGAGAAATATAGACAGAGCAGTTTCGCTTCCATTGGAACGAAAGATTATTGATTACCTTCCAGAAGAAAGAGAAAGAGGGTATTCGATGCAAAGAGATCAAGTAAGTCTTTCAAATATATATCATTGATGAGTTTTTTGTTCTAATTTGGTTATACTTCATAATATGACAAGTTTACAAAAAATGTTAATAATAACTTCAGGATCTGAAACCGCTTCTATCGCAAGACAGCGAGAAGTGGGAAAAGACAGTGAAACGCGAGAAGGAGATTATTAGAGTCGATAAACCGCAGGAATGGGGTGGATGGATCGGAACATCTGTTCTTGTTCTATTATTACCGTTGTCCATAATATGCCCGCAACTTTTGTGCTCAAAGCAACAATGCAAATCTGCTTACATGGAACTGTCAAGAGATTTGGAATCTTACATAAATTTAAAAGCATTATTATCTTACGTCGTATTTCTAATATTATTAGCTTTCGTATCGATTATACCAATTGGAAAAATTGTGGACGGACAGCAGAGCAAACTGGGAATATTGCAATATCGCGTGAATGGTATGTGCTCAAAATATAAATTATTTAACTTATATTATATCTTTACATTTCTCTAATTTTAATATTTTCAGGTTTATTAAGCGCTGTGTTAACTATAATAAGCTTCAGTTTAATTTTGTACAAAGATGTCCCAGTTGCTGATTATATTCTAAACAATATCGTGCAGTTATCAATAAGTGGTTGGCTCGTGGGGATGATTTTGGCATTGGCATTGTACATCAAAGCGGGAAGAGCTCCGGTGGCCACTCTAAATATACACGCGTCAACTAAGAGCAGAATATACAATTTCTGGCAGGGCAGAGAAATCAATCCACGAATTGGCTCTTTAGACATTAAGCTGCTGTTAATACGAGCTTCTCTCATTGGCACGGTAATTTACTAATTTTTTTCAAGAAAATAGATTCGTATAACAATTGTTACGTAATTTTACATATTTTTAATTGTGCAGTTGATTCTGAACATGGCTGTTGGGGTTAAAGCCATTGGAAATATAAAAACTCTAACTATTGGACAGTTGGATAGTGCCGCGTTGTTAGCCACTGTCTTGCAGCTGCTTTATATTATTGATGGATTAATATTTGAGAGCGCTATCTTTACGTCTTTTGCAATAATGTATGAAGGAACTGGATATTTGACATGTGTCAGTCATTTGTTGTATCCATTTTTGACGACTCTGACACCAAGATTTTTATTGTATCAAAAGTAAGCAATATCTAAGATGCATATACATAAAGATTTTATATGCAATGAGACATTTATTTAATGATTGTTTTACGTGCTTTCAGGGCAAAACTTAATTACTTCGTTGGCATATTTATTTTCACATTCGTTATAGGCTACGTTCTATACAGAGCTAGTAATTCGCGGAAGAACAAATTTCGTAAGAACCCTCTTTCGCCGACATTACCCTGTTAGTATAAAATCCATTATTGTCTTCTCATTTTTTCTTTTTTTTTTTTTCTCTTTTATTGTGACTAAAGTAATGTTTTTTGGAATTTATGCAGTAATGGAAACCATTCCAACGTTGCGTGGGAAAAAGCTGATGGTGTCCGGTTTGTGGGGTTATGTGAGGCATCCAAATTATTTGGGCGACATCGTGATGCAATGGTCCGTGGCGGGTATCAGTTTGCCGATCGTTGACGTTCTGCCGTATTACGCGGCGATCTGTTGCATGTTCGTGCTGACTTACAGAGCCGTGAGGGATAACAGACGCTGTCAAGAACGATACGGATACGCGTGGGAGCAGTACACTTCGCGCGTGAAATACATGATCTTGAAACCAGTGTTTTGAGACAATAACAGAAAACAGGCTATTTTTTTTTTATTTTTTAGCAGAAATATTTTAAGTATCTCAGTATCATTTATATAAGACGTCCAGTAATAACCGTATTATCTTTTGTGAGCAAAGTCTTTTACTATTTTTGCGAGATTTACAATAAATAATTAGTAAGTTTTGATTTTTAACGTTTTGTGCGTTCATGATTGCTAGACGCGTGATGACACAACGAGAGAAGTTTTTTAGCTAAATAAAATTTACTAAACATTAATAATAATTTACTAAACATTAATAAATCAACATTAATAAATGTTGATTTATTTAATGATTTGAGTTTTATATAATAATTTTAATCAAAATTATTATTACTAATTACTAAAATTGCTGTTTATAAAGTCTCTTCTTATTATCGCCGCGCGCTAACAACCGTGAGTACACGAAACTAGCTCCACTAAGATACTCGTGGATCTGTATACATTAATAACTGCAAAATAGTAAGACTCAGTAGGATAACCCATTCTGTTTGTCTACGAGAAGTAAGTATGGTTATCACGGAGCACCTTGTATATTTTATACATATATACATATATAGGTATATAGAAAAATTTAAAAAAGCAAAAAATACTCCAAATGTAATATGCTCATTACATTTTATAAGATCTCTCTAATCATACGTTTTTTTTTTCTAGTAGAATAGAATAGTTTTATAAAACGTCATGTATTCTTATTGCAATAATAATGGAATTTATTATTAGTATTATAAAACAAGTACACAAATGTGTACAGATTGGTAAACATATTTTGTAACTAATATTAAGAAAATTTGCATTATATTAAATTTACACCTGTAAATCGTATCTTATAGATGATAGCGGAAAAGCAGACAAATTATTTGATAAGAAAAAAAATGAAATTTTTTGTATTTGGCATACAGCGACCCGCTTACAAGCCAGGTAATTTTAAGCGCTCTCAAATTATAATGGATTTATCTCCCCTTCACATAAAATATTATTAAATATATTTAATAATATATATTGTAGAGAGAGAGAGAGAGAGAGAGACAGTATGTATGATAGGAGAGAGAAGAGTGTTTATATCGTAAGTATGGATACGTAATGTTTAAGTGCCTGTGAACATTCAACCATATTACAATTGCGAAAATACAAGACGTAAGAAGTTTTATGATTTTATATATCAAACACATGTAGATGTATTATATTATAAGGAGAAAAATGTACAAGTTTATTTTAAAAGAAAAACCATGACTTTATTAAATTAGATAATAAACAAGATAATTTTTTAAACAGAGATAATTTTTTAAACAAAGTACATTATTCTCTATTTCTTTTCTCTATTCTGTATATTTGGCAATCTAGAATAGAGGCAGTATGAGATTGCTGCACGGTTTTGTAATGAATTGTGTTTATTTAAAGTAAAACAAAACAGTTGAACGAGAGCTGAGCAAAGCTCGAAAAAGAGGCGGCGAAAAATCTGAATAATGCTAAAATAAAGAATGTTATTTTGACACGCGTGTGTATGTTCTGTGTGTATGAACGACCCTCAAAAGTTCATCTATTCTATCCTTGTACGTGTGTATATATACATTTATTTTTATTAAATTTTTCGTATATGTACATACACATCTAAATTGCTATAAAAAAACAATTTCGTAAAGTGCTTGGTTAAAAATGCGCTTCTTTCGATATTTCTTCGCCTGCAATATAATCCTTCGAAATAAAGTACGACATGTTCTTACATTTGTAAATTAATTACGGAGCCGATCGTTAACAAGACAGTGTTTACGCCTTTTTCTAAAACCAGGTGCTGTCTAAAAACAAACAAAGAAAAAACAAAAAATTTATTCAAAATTACATACAAGAATCTTGAGACAATGGAAGCAAATTTCTGCCATGTACATGAGCAAATCTATTTGCAATAGACGTGCAAGTAAAACCGTTTGGATATTACACGTATCTATGTATGCGCTATCTTTATAGCCGTATTTATTTACTTTTTTATTGTATTTAGAAATTGCCATTAACCTCATCGCCTCTCTACGCGACGTTTCTCTCTTATTGCACTGTTTTTTAAGAAAAATATTTTTCGAATTTATATACGTGACGATTACCTTGTATAATCCATCCATCTGCGAGTCGTGTGATAAAAGAAAAACGAACGTACACCCCCCACAAAATGCGTGGAAAAAATGGATGTTATTATTGCGGATTGTATTCTTACAAGTTTAGTATATCAATATGATTGAAGATCGTAAGCCGTAAGTCATCAAAGGTAAATTCCTTTGTGACGTAATGAGCGCAAACATTTCTTTTTTCAATGTGTCGTCTTCGAGAGCGAAATCCGTCCACATTGCCACGCTTCATTAGGAACATATTGTCGCTCGTCGTATCGCTCTTATCTCACTATATTGTATACTTTCTAATTTTCAAAAATCTCGTGTAACGTGTCTCTCCGCGAGTGTTTTTTTTTTTTTTTTTTTTTTTTTTTTTTTTTTTTTTTTTTTTTTTTTTTTTTTCTATCGATAAATTGTTTCGTGGCAGTACTTTCGATACAGTACTTTCATCACCTGTATATTCGGTGGATCTTCATCTTCCCGCAAGAGATGCACATCGTTCGATGACCGGTGAAAGCTCGAAGATGTTTTATTAAAGGGGATCCTCCCGAATCGATTGGTCCTTTTTTTTCAGGCGCAGACGGGGGGAGGCCGAGCACAGAATTCGGATCAATCGTCCCCTCGTCGCTCAGAAAAAGTAGAACACCCAGTACACGGCGTTGAATAGCATGAAGCTGACCGGGAAGATGATTCGCGAGTACTTATCTATCACGTTCACATCTTTTATCTTCGGCATCGACACGCGCAACACGGAAGCGCCTCTACGCAGGGCGTGTAACATCTGAAAAACACGTGTGTAATTCAGACATTGAGAGAGAAAAACGCACTAATTCGAAAAAAATGAAGAAAATTGCGTGTATCGATGGAGAAAAAACGGAGAAACGAATTGGAACAAAATAAGTTTTTCGGCAAAAATGTTTCTCGCGTACCTTTGGCTTGTGCGGTCTCGGACCTCTGTACCTGAGACCGCTGTTACGTGTATTGTAAACGGCAGATCTGGAGATGCGGAAGCTCGGCGGGAACTTAGCCGGATCGTGATCCTTACCAGCTCCCGGTGTCGACGAGGCGCTGACCAAGCCCGATCTGTTTCTGATGCTCGGCAACGGTGACATCCTGAGATCCTGGAGCTCGATAATATCCGCGTCCGTGCAGCCGGGAAAGGGCGAACTGGCTTTGCTTCCTGAAGTAAAGCCAGTTGACAAATAAAAGAGCTTGAAAAGAGTAAAGAAAAATTCTTCATCGAGATAGATTCGGATTTTACCGGTCTTGGAAGAAATCACTTTCTTCTCGTCGGTGTCTTTCTTCTTGGTCTTCTTCTTCGCCCTGGCGCCCCAATACGTGTAATTGACCGCCGCGTATTCCAACAGTGCCGCGAACACGAAGACAAAGCACATCACGAGATAGATGTCGATTGCCTTCACGTAACTGATCCGTGGCAGTGAGCTTCTGACGCCCGTCGATATTGTTGTCATTGTCAACACGGTCGTGATACCTAAAGGAGAAACAGTGAGCTACTAATATTCTTACTCGTAATTTGTTTTTATATTACGCGAAGTTTTTCTCGATTTACTTTTTGCATGTTTTTATTATTTTTTCACAGATACACGATAAAATTTCGTTTCACTCTCACCGAGAGCTACCCTCGCACTGGTGGCCTCGTGATTGATCCAGAAGCTAACCCAGCTGAGCATCACAATCAGTATGCTTGGCAGATATGTCTGAAAAACGAAGTAACCGATGTTCCTCTGGAGCTTAAAACTCAACGAGAGCCGCTGATAGGTGCCCGTTGCCAGTCTCTCTTTTCGATCGTTGGTCTCGTACCCGATTATCGTAAATTGCGGCAATTCTGCCTCCTTGACCCCGCGAACGGGAGTTTCTTTCCAGTACATCACCACGTCGAGCACCGTGTATCCGTCTGAACATTCGGAACAGCGTGTAATTCGGAGCGCATTCAATTTGGGATTTAAAAATTCTTTCTCTGCTTATTATTCAAAAAAATGTACGTGTGTGCGACGAGAAAATACAACTTTTCAAACTAGGAAATATAAAAAACTTAGTCTTTGCTGAATTATTCAATTTTAAAGCGTGAAGAAAAAATTGAAAAAATGAAAAAATTGCAGAGGTTTTATTTTTTTTTTTTTAATTTTTGTGTACAAAATTTGCTATGCATGTGAGAAGAGAATTTAGATGGAGACATCATTTATATGTTACATGTGTATATATTCGAACAATCGATGTGTGTACGAAGATATACATACAGCTTTCAATTTCGACGGTGCAATTCTGCGAGTCGAGAGGATAGTAATGTAGGTCCATCATGCAGGCCAGGGTCGTTGTGAATCTCATGCCGTATGTGACTGAGCCGTCGCCCGATAATCTCACGAGCTTGTTGCGCTCGGTGACGTCGTGCAGAAAGCTGCGAAAGCGCGCATTTGAGCGAAAAACAGTACCAAAAGGCATCCGATAAAGAAATACGATCTTAAAATGATCGCTAATGTTCGATATATAAACCTTTTGAAGCGTCGTCGTGCCATATCTATTCGCCCTTGCGATTATTACCTGTTTTTATCGTTGGCGAAAAACGTATCTGGGACCCAGATCTTCTCCGCGAAATCGCCACTCAACGTCAAGACATCGTTCTCGTGCGAAAAGGCGAGTCTCTCGTCTTTCCAGTATTGATTTAGATACATCGTTATCGTGTAATCCTGAGACGTTAAGGAGTGATTAATGTGACAAATATAATTTGTCATTGCAATTAATTGTATTGTAAACTGAGTAGAATTTAATAGAATTCGATCTATACTAAAGCGGCTTATCGCAGAAGAATCGATTCGAGAATTCACAACGACGAAGATGTATGAACACAAAAAGAGAACAAAAGGAGAGTTTGTACTTTGAGATTCTGCGTATATAATATTCCGATACAAACACCCGACACAAACGCGTAGATAGTCCTGTCGGTTCACGAAAATTTCGCTCTAAAATCGCCGGTATCGCGAAATATGTTAATTTCAAAGAATAATCAAATTCATATTTTACAGTTAATCTTCTTTTAAATGTTCTTTATGTGTTTTAGATACTTACCATATTGACTTCTGAGATCGCGTCGAAACTCGCGATGGTGAGATCCATCCCGACTGATAATGGTTCACCTTTGAATAACAATCTTTCATTAATTTTTAAAATACCGACAAGACCGACGAACGCGCGCAAAAGTGAACATCTCAATTTCTCTATTTTTCTCGATCGAAAAGCTGTTCGCCGATAGGAAACGCCGTTTTGAAGCGGAAGAAAGAAATAATTTAAAGCCGTCTGTCTAATCCATTGATAATATATCGGCAAATTACTTCCCCTTGTTGCACGCTCGATTAAAGGCGCTGATTGCGATCGGCGCCTCGTTGAATGACGTGGAAAACTTCATTAAAAGCTCACGTAACGATTATATCTAAAAGTTCCCCTGTGCCTGTCGATAGTCATTTTTTTCCCACAATCTAGCTCTATTAAATGTAGCTTAACATCTAACAATAAGTTTATGAACTCTCTCTCTCTCTCTTTCTCTCTCTTAGTAGTTTTCACAGCAATTCCCAATCCGTGTGGTTGCTCTAGTGTCACATTTTTAGACACACACGGAATTGCATTATTATTTTATATATTTATTTGCACACTATCTGTACGTGTATTTAATCGAGACAACTTTTAACTAAACGTGCAAAAAGATATAAGATCGACAAGATATCGAACTTACCGCCAAAGTTCGGCCTTAATCGAATATCGTAGCCGTCGAGTATCCTCGAAATTGTCTGCGTAACGTTCTCCAGTCTATCGGACATTTCGGTACTCTCCGGGGAAGCCCTGCGAAGTGTGAAATTCGGAAATTCGAAAACTTTGAGCTCAGAAGCTGTTACGATATCCTTACTAAACGTACGGTATTAATTGGTATTAAATACGCTTGATAGAGTTTTACGTGAAAAAGATAAAATTTATAACGTTTTGTATATTGATATTTTTTTTAATTCTTTTATATATAATTTTCTAAACATTATACACACAGTCGGAAGCGTATTTCAAGTTATTTTTACTTATGAAGTTGCATAAAATAATGCTTATTATTATTTAAAGTGTTATTGGTGTGACTTCATGTGAGAAGGCATATAACGCTCCTAACTGTATACTACACGTGTCTTATATCGATTGTCATCAGAGCTCCGACTTTTTGAAGTATGCGCCGAAAGAATCGCGTCTTCGACGTTCGTCTTTGTTAAATATGGCCTGACGAAAAAAAACGTTTCAAAATTCGCCTGATATTCTCGTACGCAAATAGTAACACAAATTTGGTTTGCTGTGTCCTACCGTGCGCGCAACTCTTTGAGAAATAAGCCAGAACGAAAATTAACACGTAACAAGAATCATGGACGTGAAACAGATAATGTCGTACATCTCGAAATTTCTTCCATTGTGCAATTCGGGCACCGTCGACCTAGTCTGGTCCGTTGTCATTATTTTCTTCGCCATCGCGTTATTCTTCATCTTTTCAAGAAATTAGAGAGGATCTCGCTTTGACGATCGCGTCCGGAACACGGACGAGATGATGTCGCGGAATGCGAGGTTGCTCGGAGAGGATTATCAGGCTCGTCTTTTGCCCGGGAAATGGAGCTTTGTTGTTCCTGCTTGTGTACAGCGGACTGATTGGGATTCTGATTGCCCGAACAATCGCTTGCGTCGCGCGTCGAGCTTAATTCAGGTATCTAATTACTTCCTTTCGCGCTTAATCGTGCCAATTCATTTCTGTGTATAAATTAGTTGCTTTCGCGTGGACGCGAATTGAATTGTTCTTAACGAGTTAACTTCCGACATCGTTCAAGATATTATCTCGCGAACTTTTTATATTTTAAATCGCAATCTCTCGCGTTTCGTAGATTATCATCACATCGGACAAGAGTCTCCGGACTTTCTGGTGAACATTTTAAAATCAGTTTCTTCGAACTGAAACCTCGTTAGACGAACAAGCTTATAAAATCGATTTTCCTTTAGCGAAATACTTTCTTGTACAAGAACCCGAATAAGACCTTCAGTTGTACCGCGCACAGATTAAAGTGGATCTCTTCAAAATAACATGGGATTTCTAACTGCAATTCTATTGCAACAAGATTTGTACAAAATGTGTATTTAGTTGCATTATAAATTAGCAAGGGTTTGCAAGCTTTACATTTTTTTTTCTCTTATATTGAAAATTTTATGTATTAAACAACGGAAAAAAGGATTAAAATGTTCGTGTAATAACGTGGTTTATTTCAATTTTACGGTCAAACGATATTATTTGAACAAAATGGCAAAATGATAGGTGATCGTCAGGTTCGTGTCGGTTAATCCAAATTAAATGTGAAAAAACAATTGTGAACCAGTATCTGCGTATTCGTTATTGTTTTATTTATTGATTTAATAGCGAGGAAAAACCGGATTTTATATATCACATTTTTAAAAGATATATTCTTCGTCATTTGGTATTTCTACTTCGGTATGCCAGAGTGTGGATATCTCACACTCTCTTCGGAGATATCTTCGTATAATCGAAACCCGTAAGTCGCGTATGCGTGTCACGTGTGCGTTACAATTGGAAATCCGAGAGTTGGAGAGCGTCGTTTATCCGCCGCAATTTTTTCGCGACAGGAGGACGAAGAGGAGAATTCGAGAGATAACGATGCTCACCAGATGACACGATGACGCAGCTGCACGAGAAGGAAAAGGACGATCAGCGGCAGTCCGCACGGCAGCATCCTGCCAATCGTCTTTCGTTATCCGGACGGGATTGCGTCAGTGAACGACGAGCGTGGCGGAGAACGTCATCTCGCGGTGTCCTCGCATCCTCTCGGCATCTCCGTGACCGGCTCGCTGCCACCGTCGCCGTTCTGAAATCACAATTGTGAGAAGGGAAGAGACCCTTTCCATCTTTGACCTTGTTCCACACTCTCTTGAGTTGTTCCCGCACGCACTAAAACACAATCGATCTCGCATAACAAATCCTAACCCCGGCATAAATCCTTGGAAAGATGCGAAGGATTTACCTTACCCTCGCTCTTATGTCAATTCCAAACTTTACCTGAATAAATACAGATTTAATTAAATTTCCAAAGAAAAAGTACTCGTTGAATATATATTATTGACTTTAATTCGGTGTTTCTATAATCGGAGATAAAAGGACGACGACAAACTTACGGTGGTCCAGGGAATAAGCGATAAGGAATTAAGAATGCAGGGAAATTAATTTAAAAACAGAGTCGAGAGTGTAAAACCATTCTCCGATGAATTTAAGCCCCAAAGCTTCAGAGCCGCACTTATCTGTTTTCTCTGTTTTTATTTATTTTTCAGCAGAAAATCGATCGGTTAAAAACTCGATATATAACGTCATTTGCATGTACATACATATATATATATATATATATGGCAATTGATCAGATCAAAGAATAAAGCACAACAAACTGTGGACCGGCGCGATGAAGCATCAACGATGGTGCGCACAATACGGCGAAATAAGAATGAAATAAAATATCATCGTATATAACACGCTCTAAATATCGCCCGTGCGGGGGCAAAAGCGTTCTATTCGCTTCCAGCTTTAAAGATCGTATCGCGCACGAAGGCGACGTTTGCTTTCACAAATGTGACGTTTGCGGTAAAGAAAAAAAACAAATTGAGAGACGCGACAAAAATTATACAGACCGCAATATGGCATGCACTCTGAATACACTTGTTCTCCGAGGCAATCAGGACGAAGACGATCTTGTTAGTCACGAAACTCTATACTCCGTAAATAATGGCGGTGAATAATTTTTTTTCTTTTTTGTCTCGCCGACTGGCGACTTTTATTAATGCGCGCGGTTCAGATTGACGACAGGGGATATTTCATGCACGCGATACCTCTTCGCGTAAGTATTCCGAATTCAGTGCAATACATCTTCCAACATGTGTTTCGCCTTATAAAAAGTACAATAAGAATTGTATTATTAATTGTTTTATGAATAATATATTTTAGAATCGCACGAGCGGTAAGTATCAAAGAAAGTTGTATTTCAACAAATTGAAAAAATTGAAGTATAAGATAATGAAAAATAAGAACTAATAAATAATCTAAATCTCTAAGATCTGCGTTAATTGTTTTTTTATATTTTGCCAATAGATACGTGCTTTACTCGTTATTTAGATCTGCGCTGTAAAAAAAAAAAGAAGACATTTACCTGCTGCATCCGACGAGAATCACGACACGCACGACGATCTCATTGTCGATCTGACTGGGAATGTGGTAACGATCAGCCTCTGATTATCGCGCCGACCCGTCGTCGACCCGAGTTATCACTTCACGCGCGTACTTTTTGTGCTTTCATCGTAGCTTGAAATCGATCGAAGCGCGAGATCGCGATCTCTCGGATTTACCGTTATTATCAATAAGGTTTCACGGAGGCCGGTGTAATCAGGTGGTCCTCGTGTCACTCGTCGCGAACTCACGATTCACTCGCGAAACCATTTGAACGCGCTGTCACTGGCGCGTCATCGATCGTCACGCAGCATCATTTCCCGTCGATGTCCCCGTCCTCGTGCACGTCGTCGTCGTCGACGTCGTCAACGTCGCCGAGTAGATGCGCGAGATATTCCCGTGCGCCACGAGCCTCGCGGAGGCTGCAGCCTTTCATCCCTCGGTAGCTAACGCAGATCCACTGTCGATTTCCCTCTCACGCTCCCTCATCGCGAAAGCGTTCTCTTTCCTTTTCTCTCTCCCATGCTCTATCCCTCCGGAAACTATCCCCTCGCTCCCGCCAACGCGCGCGACTCTATCTATACATTTCTCTCTTACCCTATCTCGCCAACCTCCACCCGTTTCGCTCCCACAACTCACCCTCTCCCACACTCCCGTTTCCGCGGGTCTTTCATCCCTCTCGCTCGCATTCCCTTTTTCACGTGCGATCGTCCCCGTTTCACCCCTGTGTATCCTCCAGCCGCTTCCTCTCAGCCGATCGTCCTCTTTTCCCTCATCCCTCGTATCGCCTTGATGCTTCTCTCCTCCGAGACTCACCTCGTCTTTCGTCGCCCGCCCCGGGGGTTTTCCCCGCGCGCGCGACTTGCCGCACGACTTGCGCGCAGAGCGCATGCACGTTGTACCAACTCTCCGTCTCGACCGACCTACTGACACACAGCCGTGCGATCGGATTTTCGGAGCGAGCCGATCGAACATCGCCACACTACCATCGCCGTCGTCGTCGTCGTCGTCGCCATCACCGTAGCCACTATCGCCGTCATCACCATTTCTCTTCGAATCGCGAAACGTGTGTCATTAACCCTCGCGAGTCGTATAACGCGACGAGACGCGATCGATGCTTATTCGCGATGCGAAAACCGATCGACTCTATATCCTCTAAAGTCGCGACGAAGTCGCCTGATTGAACGAGAAGACAAGGGAGATTTTCTTGCAAATAAGTCTCGCGCGTTTCTCTCAACTTCCAGTAATTCGTTGCACGTTATCACGAGTAAAGAGGTAATAATATACGGAAAATAAGAACAAATCTGCGGGACAATTCACGGCGATATTTTCGCGACGCCTTGATGATGAGACAACGTTTCCAGACGTGACTCCCTCGACAAATAAAAAAAAGTGTAAAACGCTAGCGCGCGGGACGAGAGATAAGATCAAATTAATGGGCGCCCCGGCTAAGCATTAACGAAGATTCACTTTCCGCGTCATATCACACACATTACCGTGACAAAGTTATCCGATAACTGACTGTCGAGATTTGGGACACTTCGTGGAAGTATATACATGCGGTGTGATTTGCGACTAGTGTAACACATTACGGACGGTCTTCTTCTCGAAATTCTCTCACAGATAGATAATTCCCGCGAAATAACATCGTCACTTAGCGCGCGATGTATCTTACCGTTGAGCTTTATTTAAAATATTTTTTCTATATCAAATTGTATACAAAACAATTGAACATTTCAGCGTGAAAAAGATTATATTGTGCGCATTTCATTCATTTTTTGACGAGAGAAAATAATTAAAATAAAAAGAATTTAACAACAATTAAATTCACGTTTCTCTGGCTACTTAATTGTGTGCGAACGTCTTCACAAAGAAAAATAGTACTCGCGGTGGCTTTTTCACGAAAACACAAATTAAAAATCGAACAAAAGGAATGAAAGAATACGGTCAAAGGAAAAATTTCAATATCGAATAATCAGCAAAATAAAACGCTCCGCTGGTCAATCGGTTTTTACGTTTTTTTTTCTCGACACGAGATACGAATCTGTACATACGCGTAACGGATTCGATCGGATAGTTTCTGGCGAAAGCTCGCGCTAACAACGCATCACATCGCGCGAATTAAAACTTTTTTCTCACAGAAAAACGACAGTTATTTCGACAGTTTTTCTTTCCTCCGTTCAAGTATTCACATCCTAAGTTTATACGAAGAATCTGCTTTTAACATTTTACACGCTGGTCGCGACACAACTCGTGTACGACATGTGGTTAGATTTGCAATCGATAAGCCTTCGCGCGCCGAGGTGGGACGGGCTCACTTAAATCGCCGCGGGACGATAAGAGTTTTCCCAGCAGAGCGAAAATTTCTCACACACCTCGGTCGGAAATTATTTCAACTGGAGAAACGTGTTTCGATCAATTTTCGGAGACGACGAGACGAGGAATCGCGACAGCGTATCTTCGCGCGGCGACTCTCAAATCACTCCCGCGAAACTCAATTTCGGCGAAAGCAGAAACTTCGGCACGGAGCGCGTCTTATCTGTTGCATCTTTTGGTTCAAAAACCATGTATGTGTACTGTTAAAAGAAGAATATAATAAAACAAGAGTGTGAAAATTAGTAAAATTAATAAATTTTTAATATTTCTGTTACGTACGTATTTTTAAGTTTTCGATTTGTCAAACTTTCTACGACTTGTTTTCAGTTGTTTCACTTGCACATTTGTAATGTAAGACTCTCTTCGCGCAGTTCAACGTGCTGTTTCCGCGAACAATCTTCTCTCGTCTTCTCTGATCCTTAGATTTTACACTTGGAGTGTATAAACACTATAAACGAAAGCAGCTCTCGTAAATGAAGCACACAGCTTAGCTGAAACATGACGCGATCAGAAACACGCTTCGGAAACTTGCTAATTAACGCGGACGTTTAAATCTGTTAGTTGCTACAAGTTTAATATAATTTGACGGGGAGAGGTGACGTATAAAATCTCGTTGATTGCAGGTTTAGTCCGGATCGACTGAAAATCGTCAGACGATGCGGTTAGTCGGTGTCCTCTCGGCGCTTCGAACGCTGTTAATAACATTATAACAATCGGACGTATAGTCAGCGCGTATAAAAATACGAACAATATTTAAATTTATATTTTCTATTATTATTTTTTAAACTTAAAATGTATAAAAATATTATCATGTCTTAAAGTTGAGTAAAAAATGTAAAAAACACCATTATAAAAATTAAAATCGTGTCCCAGTTGAGATTCTAAATGCGATGTCTAAAATCTATCGGAACTTCGAGTTACACAAGAATCTTCGTATCTGGTTTCGCTTCTTTGAAACACTTCGGTGTCAAGTTCTTCGTCTCCTCGCCGAAAATCACGACAAAGCCGCGATGAAAGCATGGGATTAATTCCCGCAAACATTATCATGGATTTTGAGGGTATCTCTTCGTGATATCGGGCGCGCGATCGCTGTATGATATCTAGCTATAATAGAAGGAAATTAAAGGGAAGGAGAATAAAACCCATTTAGAATTGTTCAAACAACAATGAGTTTCCGTACGCGAGCACGCGTGGCATTAATGGATTATAAAGGCGCGAATGTACGATCGGTGTGATTTTGGAGCTTGCGCGATGCCGTATGTAAGACCGCGCAAGCTAAGGGGGTACGCGGCGCTAAGACCCACGCGGCCGCCGCAATGGCTCGTCGCGCCTCGTGGCGACTGTCAAACTCTCGTCGTCGATCATCAACGAGTACGGAACCACGTGCGCTCCCGAAACTTCGTCAGAGCCGAGATACTTACTTGGCGAGTCAATCATGAAGATGACATCGAAAAAATTGTCGCTGTGAGTAAAATTATCATAATGTCGTAATGAAAAGTCGGTAAACGCCTTTACGGAAAACAAACGCGAAGTTTGACAAACGATCTTATTCTTCATGTAATTTTTTATTATTAGTAACAATTTATTTTTTTATTTACTTTTTGCTTTTTTTTGTTTTGTGGATCGAATGTTATTCGAATAAATGTGACAGAAACGCCAAACGAGTGAGCGAACGGACGCACTTGTAAACAGATCGATGCTGATAAATAAAATAATAATTATCGCGCAAAACAATAGAAGTATTGATAAATTAATATATTGCGTGTGCTGTTTAACAATAAATACGCAACGTATGTTGTTTCGTTACCCTCAAATACATCTTGTCGTTCAAATTACGTAATAATCGAGTTTTATTTTAGAAACTGTCGTCTGACGATGCTCCCTATACGAAATGATTATGATTATACATCGCTAATTGTTATTCAGATTACTACTCTCTTTCTCGACTTATTCGAGATGTCAATCCCGTTGTTTTGTATTCGTCGTATTTGTAAAAAGCACTTTGCATACATCTCGTAATAATAAAAACTTTCAATCATCGCGCATCAAAGCGCTGCCGCGCTTCTGACGTATGAGACTCAAAGGTGCATCTTTATGCTATTATAGGTATGTGCGCCGATCGCGCAACTTGTGTAAGAGCTTCTGAATGTTTCAAGAACAGATTTCGAAGCAGCTTGTTTCCCACGGGAAACGTAATTAGCCTTTGAATTTAATTGAGCATATTCGTCGAGTTGCATGTTGATACTCGCGAAGACAGACGATCCAGATATAAATCGCAATCCTTTCGCGAAACATTCGTTTTTTTTTTTAAATTCTTTTACGTGTCTCGCAACTTGGTGGTCAAACGCGAATAACGATGTCATATAATTGTTAATATTTAACAAGTAAATCAGGAATTTTTGATATCGGGTAAATACTTACAAGTGAAATCGCTATAATCGTGAATGCGACGAAATTGGAGCCGCGGTTTTCTAAACGAAAGTAATGAAGTTCCAGCTAGAGCAGCAATGCAGATTAGAGCGATGGTGGTTTCGCGAGATCGGTTACCCGCAAATACTCCATATGTATCAATGGGATACGCACAAAGTCCGCACACACGCACACACGCGCGCGCGGACACATGCTTTGTCTCGATTTAATAAAATACATGTTTTTATTTGTCTCAGGGAGATAATGCAAAATTTTCGTGTGTGTGGATAGCTTTATAAATTTAAATCTCTCTCGCGGGCATAAAAACGAAAACGGGAGGGCGCAATTTCGCGAAGCGAGCGAAGGATACGTGATATTTTATTTGCGATTTTTACACTCTTTTACGGGAAATGGAAGAGTCAATAACAAAAGCAACCGGTCTCTCACTACTCTCCTGAGGATTTCAAATGAAAAAGGATCCCGTACACACACTTGCGCGCTTCTTCGATTTCGCTTCAAGTTCATCTAGACTTTCATACCACTCCGCATTCTCAGTGTGCATTCTCACCGAAATAAAAAAAATTTAGAAAAGGCATTTATTAATTAAAGATATTTAAGCAGCGCGCGAAAATACGTTCTTCTTTTTTTGCGACCGTCCGCAAACTTGCGCTCTCTGAATTCCTCGCGAAAATATCCAAGAAATTCTGCAAAAATTAGAAGTGCGATTACAAAAAAAAAAATAGAATTCTAATCGATTGTGATGTTCTATTTATATATATATATATGTACATATTTGATTTTGTCAAATGACGCATAGAACAATCCATTTGGAAGGTAAATACACACCAAATGAACGTATTTTGGTTTGACGTCTCGAAATTTCTGACGTAAATTTGCGGAGAGCAAATAATGTTCTTTTCTCATAGACGTCGCGCATATGAAACTAACAACGGCGACGAAAAAGCAATTAAAACCCTTTCGCGAATAACCAAATTCATGCATTATAACACATCGAAAGAAACGCCGTCTGGAAATTGCATTTTGTGAAAAAATTTTCACAATTTACCGTGAGACTAAGTGTAACATATATTCACTTTTTTTTTTACATACCGTATAATATTTTTAATTTACCAAGTAAACTGTAACCCCTACATTTCAAGACTCTGTGACTGCAGTCAAAGTTGGAGATTCAATTATTACGAATCGCAGACGCAAATATAGTTCGCGATCAGCGATTAATCTCGGTGGTGAACATCTGATTAATTGCCGCATTTGCGTGATTAATAATTTACATCAGCGTTACGTGACTTGCGTTCTCGCGACGTTTGGCAAACCGCGCTTTTTTTTAGTCATACATTTCCGTAGTTTCGCGCTCCCTTATTTGAGAATGAGCCGGAAATCGAGCGTAAAACGATCTCACATGGAGATCGTGATGTAACCCGTGAGCGCGCGACGTTTCTCTCGAAACAGTGACGCGAAATTCTCGCGCGGGGTGAATGCTGCTGAATCGGCGGATGACAAGAGGTACTCGTCCACTTTTTCTACCCGACGATCATAGTGCCTATATGCCGTGAAACCGGATGATGCTCGTCTCGTTTTTACCGCTTTTTTTTTTTGACTTTATTACGGCTTTATTGTTCCGAGTTCCACGTGCGAATGGGGAAACGACGTAACGACGCGCGTGACGTGCGACAGCAACGTCAAATTGCCGCAACACCTGCAATTTGTAAATTAATCATAATTTGTTTTGGAGGGAAGGTAAGCAATAAAAAAAGATCTATCTGCGCGCGATTAACTGATGAAATTATCCTCGTTGCGTGTATCGCAAAAGCTGCGATTTATCGATGTAACAGGATTAATCTGACTCCTTCGCGAACGAAGTTCTGGCACGTGGGCGATACTATTTCGCGGCGGCTATGTCGGAAGAGCGACAGGGAATGTAGACACAGAGTTGAAGAGAGAGAGAAGAAGGAAGAGGGAGAACACAGCATGTCCCAGATAACTCCTTGTAATATCTTTGTAACGTTAACGTCGTCATTATACGTCATGTTGTAGCGCTCGAGAAGAGAAGTTTCGAATACCGCGCGCACCTATCGTCTTCAATTCCCACTCGACACAACAACGTACAAAAATTGTTCGATGCAATTAAAAGTGGATAAATGAGTAAACTCAGGAGAGTTTTCATATGGAATACAAATGTAAAAGTGCATTATTTTCGCAGAAACGAAAGATACATGTGTGTATCACGTATATCGTGTTGAAACTCCTCTAAATATTAAAAAAAAAAAAAAAATTAATACAAGTATAGAAAAATGAAAATTATAACGTAATTTTATAATAATTTCGCATATTCGTATCTATATAGACGTGAATAAAATTGTCGCGTAAAATACATTAAAGACAAAGTAAAGATTTTAAAATAATAAAGGGAAATTGTGCTACTTTTTTTTTGCAAGAGAAAATTATATTATTATTTAAGTGAATAATTCTAGTTATCTCTGGTCCTCTCTCAATTTAAATTGAATAATTGGTGCTCGATATGAGTTTCTCTTGAGAGGACAGAATATCAACTTTATATTGCCAAATCGAGCAGCTATAACGATCACATTCACACACAGTCACAAAGTGCACTCACGTCCACTAAATACTTAATGAATTTCGATTATCGACATTCAGAACTCATTTATAATGCTGAATATGACTTGATGACAGGTTATCGCAAGTCCCGGCAAAATGTATTTTTTGTTTACGAGTTTTTTGATAATGGCGTCATCACACTTGAACTTCACACTCAAATACTATCGTTTTTGGTTCTTTTTAAAATTTCAAATGATATAAATGTCTTTCTTTATATTTTTGAGTTAGAAGTGAGGATTCACTGTTTAATAAAGTAACAATAATTGTGCAGCCGTGTAATATTTTTTTGCACAGTTTCGTTGTTCTCGTGCCGCTTACTATGTGCAAGTATCGTTATCACGCGTTTGAGATCAAAGCGGCGTCGGGTTTCACATCACCAAAATCTGAATCGACGCTAACGATAGACCGGATACGCAGAGCTGCCTTAAACGACGTCGTCTCGAAGAACATCACTATGGTTCTCGAGAACTTGCTGATGAACTATGAAAACAGTCAGTTACCCACTCACGGTAAAGGTAAGAAATTCAGATTTCTTCTCTCTTTCACAAGTATAGTTGCTGCGATCTCTCATCGAATCTCTCATTGATAATGTAACTCATCATGAAAAATAATTGGGATAAGATGCAAGTGAATATATGTGTGTCTCCCAGACCTATTTAAAAAATTGAATGTAAAAAGTATATTTACACGCACATCCACACAATATGTTGGCACTAATGTATCACGATTGACAAGACAAAGTGCATTGTGAACTGCGGTAGCTCCAACGTTCATCGTGTGCATATTATGTCCTGCACTCGCGCTAATCTCAGCACATACGGCGGAAAATAATATCGCCGGATAATTGGATTTCGAAGAGTCTAGGAAGATCGTATACGGTGGTCTAACCGCATTAATTGCTGACCAATAATAGGACGCACAAGCTACGATGCGGATTAGGGGAGCACTGGCCTGAGATATACATCGCAAACTTATATAAAAATTAAAACATTGTCTCTGAGATTTTATTACAATATTTTGCTTAAATATATGTTATTTGACAAAAACCGTTCGTCACAAATAGTCATCGATTTTTTTTGACACAGCGATATACTCTAAACTTTCCCCAAATATACTGCTACTGACACATTCCATAAATCACGTCCAAGTCAGTTTTGATATTAGTCATTCCGCATTTTTTCCAGGCGTGCCCACAGTGGTGAAGACCAATATTTTAATTAGAAGCATGGGTCCGGTGTCCGAGCTTGACATGGTGAGATTCGAAAAACTTGTCAAAGTAAAACATTTACACGTATATAAACGAAAGAGTTATTATATTATATGCATACTTTCGTCTTTTATTCTTTGGAATGGCATCTCAACGTGCTCCGTATATTTTTTTGAAGTAGGATACATTGAACCACTCTGACTTTTTTCATTCAACATTTTTACTTGCGTACACAATATTTTAAGAATTTATGAGTTCTTACTTTTTGAGATAAATATGCTATCTTTAAATTCTCATTATTTCTCATCTCAATCATAATTGTGTGAAAATTTACAATAGTTTGAATAAAAAGTGGCTCACAATTAATCCCTTTCTGTCACTCTATTGCGCATTTTTATATTCTTTGATCGGTTCTCGCGTATTTCACTGCTTGATAATTGTCGCTTGATGTATCTGCGCTCTCGAGAACACATCTCACGCGTCTATCTTGAAAATCCTTCCGCCAGGATTACTCGATGGATTGCTACTTCCGGCAGTCGTGGCGCGACTCGCGACTGAGTTTCCTGGATCCGAGCCCCGGAATCAAGTCCCTCAGCCTCAGCATCAAAATGCTCGAGAGAATTTGGCGTCCCGATACGTATTTCTACAATGGCAAGCACAGTTACGTGCACACGATCACCGTGCCGAACAAATTGCTAAGGATCTCCCAGCACGGCGACATACTGTACTCCATGAGGTTTGTTCGCGCGTGAATTTTACGACAACTTAGAATATGTAACAAATCGAATTTGATGAAACTCTTCATACGCGCATTTTTATCACGAGAGTATTTTGCTCAAATAGAGAAATTTAACTTCGTGAACTTGCCGATGCATTTTTTTTTTTTAAGTGCTGCCTTTCAAAATCTGTGCAGGCTCACTATCAAAGCCAAGTGTCCTATGGAACTGAGGAACTTCCCTATGGATCGTCAATTCTGTCCGTTGATAATCGGAAGCTGTGCGTATTAATCCCTCGAGTGCATCCGAGAGAAAGGCTATATTCGTTTTCTTCTTTTTTTGTATCGCAAGTTTCCAAATTGTTCGTACGCGTCGATCGAAACTCACCCCGGCGAGATCGCAACCGAAATCAGAACAAATAAAACACTCGATCCGCACGCTGTCGCATGTCACATCGCGTTACTCCTCGTGCGCATAACGTTCGCCGATATTACTCCTTACGCGGCGGGCGTGCGCGAGCGCCGAAGTTACGATCGCAATAAATTCAATATTCCTTTAAGTATCGTCTCGATTTTTACGGTGCCTGTATGTGTGACAGTACGACCGTCTTATTATACAACAGCTGCCACATCGAGGTCTATGATGCGACACAATATCGGGAATTTATTATCATAAGCGCGCCGCGCCGAAATCAGAATCCGCGTAATTTAAAGATTTGCGTTATTTACGACACAGTCGAATCTTTTTTTTTTTTTTTTTTCAGAAACAATGCACGCGAGAATAACGCGGGAATCCCGAGGATATGTAATACATTATAGATATCCGAAAGTGTATCGGACGGATTCCGTCTTGTGTTTTCAAGTGTTGAGTGATAAAAAATAAATAACGCAATATTCGAAACACAGTTTCGAGAGTTTTAGTACTTTGTCAGAGTAATCTCGTTTTGTTTCTACGTGCCGCAGATGCATACACGTCGGGACAATTGATTTACGAGTGGCAGGAAGGCTCATCGGTGAACTTCGTGCCTGGAATGGCACTTTCGCAATTCGACTTAATGGGATCGCCGTACAGAAATCTCACGTATGTTCGTCGCGAGGGCGAGTTCTCCGTGCTGCAGGTGTCTTTCAATCTCCAACGGCATACCGGCTACTTCCTGATACAAGTAAGAACGCGAAGAAAGCGCTTGTTGCGAATTAAACGTCAATAAATTTTGTCTCTCTTCTTTCAACACGGTAAAACAAAGTATAAAAATGTGAGCAACGCTGAGCGGCTTTTGTTACATCGGCAGGTTTACGTACCCTGCGTTTTAATAGTCGTGCTGAGTTGGGTGTCTTTCTGGATTCATCGCGAGGCGACGAGCGATCGAGTGGGTTTAGGTACGTATTCCTCTTCCGAAAATTTATTACATCTGTGAAGCATCTTGAACATTTTTTAAATGTCTTCTAAATTTCAATACATGCGATTTATACATATTCGTCATTATCTTTTTTTTTTTTTTTTTATTCAAGCGTGAATTAGTCCCGTACAGTTCTTTGATTTGTTTGATTGTTAAGTGGACGCTCTATCAATTCAGCTAGCGAAACACTCAAAAGCAATTATTGCAAAACTAATATGGTAATGGAATTCAGTGACATTGTTACTGATGTACTCAGTGAAACTGAGTTCGTCACTGAATCAATCAGTGAAATTTTTATTCGATTCATCTTGAAAGAGGCATTCTTTCACTGCGAATCAGTAATATTGTCATCGAATTCAAGTAAAATTTTTTTGTCACTGAATTGATTTGTAAAATTTAAACTGTTTTTACTTAAAAAATTAATGTTCTACTTTTTGTAGTTTTATATTGTTTTTCTCACTTTTCCTTACGAAAATTTTATAGGCACACACGGCAAATTTGTATATGTATACGATGCAGTATCGTAACGAAATATTCAAATAACGCCGTCATATATTTTGCAGGTATCACCACCGTCTTGACGCTATCAACGATAAGCCTCGATTCCAGAACGGATCTGCCGAAAGTTAGATACGCCACCGCTCTGGATTGGTTTCTCTTGATGAGTTTCGGTTACTGCATCGCCACCCTCTTGGAGTTCGCCGGTGTTCATTACTTTACGAAGGTGACAACTGCGATTCTGCGTATCTCGCAATCTTTCATCTCTGTTCGACAGTTTCCTCGCTTTGCACCGGAAATCTCGAGAAGTTACGGGATATCTGAGGGGGAAGAGGGGGGGAAGAGGGGAAGGAAAGTGAATTAGGATTTAATTAATAGATTGGATGTAGATGTTTTCTTTGTGTTGAAAACTTTTTTGTTCAAAATGTGCGTTGAAGAGTTTACAATATACATACGTTATTCGTTTTTTTTTTATTAACGATAGGTCGGTAGTGGCGAGATTCCGATGGAGGAAGAAGAATGGGAGGAGTGGGAAGGCGTCGCGAACGAAGAATTCGAAGATAGACTTCGCACGATGATCTCTTGCAGTCCTCAAACCGTTCATCCAGAGGTCATCGACACAAATACCAGAAAACGTGGCTCTCTCATGTCCGCGTTGTACAGCGTTAGTTGAGCTACATAAATGTTTCACTTTATTGATAAAAAAAATTTTTTTATCTTAGACTCAACCGCTGCTTTTATCGATTAAAATTTGGCTTCCAGCAGGATGGTGTCACGTACGAAAAAGATTCGTGTCGTTCGATTACCGTCGCCGTCTCCTCGAAACCGTCGACGATGGAACGACAGACACAAACCGAGCTCGTTCTACCGATTTGGCGACAATTTTTCTATTGCCTAGCAGGCGATGAGACTTTTAGGTATTGTCACATTTTTACAAGAAAAAAAACCAATCTTTAAGAAAACTCAGCTACTCAATTTCACATATAATTTTCTTTTTTTTAACTTTATATGTTATAATAACTATTATAATGTTAACTATTATAATGTTTTCTACGTACTTTTTTTATTTTTATATATTTTTTTTATATCTGCTGTTTATCGATTAATTAACACAGGCGTCGTCGGCAACGGGAAGCCGCCAGCAATTATCGCAAATGCGGCGATCGCATATCGAGACACATCAACAGCGTGTCTTACATCGACAGAGTGGCGCGAATAGTTTTTCCCGCGTCTTTCGGCCTGCTTAACGTTTGCTACTGGGTCGTTTACGTAACTTATCAAGAGGAATTTAAGTGGCAGGACCCACCGATCGGATCAATTACGCCAATCTCCCATTAACAAGATAATGATAATACGAAATGCACGCGCGGATGACATGTAATATCGTCATAATAAAAAAATAAATAAAAAAATTCACACATCTATCGTTTTAGAATTTCATTTGAATTCCGATTGACTATTTCCAGTACCTATCCTTCAAAGGTCTTTCTATCCTCATATCTTTAACAATATAATACATAATTCTTCGTATGCGTGCGTGATCGCATGACGAATGTATAGAATAGCGATCTTCGCAATAGTGACTGTAATTTTCGTATTGTTGCGTTCATTTAATAGCGTTTTTGACTACTACCTACTGATTGAATCGCTGCTGGAGCGATTAATGACGTCACTTTGGCAAATCAATAGATTTGCCAAATTGACGACGTCATTGAACGCTCGGACGGTTGCTGTTTTATTGGCTCAGTGGGCATTTAAATGCTCTGAGAGCAATTCAATTTCTACCGATCGAAAACGCTATAACATCAACAAGCGTAATAATTATTTTCTGTCCGCTCATCTGATTGGTCCTCGATGTGAATCAGGAAAAATGCGATAACCAATCATCCACGCGTGTTATTTCCGGATGACGCGGAGGCAAGTTGCCACGTAAAGAACAACGAGAAATGAGGACCAATCAGTTCCCGAGTTTCGGTTGTCAAAGAGGGAGGTGATTGGTGGCTTTGTATCACGCAGAGCGTTTCTTACTCCAGAACGACGTAGCCGATCGACTGAAAACTTTATAAATCGGGAACGGAAGTGTCGGAATATATCGGTACCATCGTCATTTTGTAGAATTTCATCCTATTTCTATGTGAGTATATATTCGACGACAATTTGATTGGAGATGTAACGAGTAGTCTCTCAATTATAACCTCTAATGTCGACAATGCATACTTGATTTTCGGAAAGTTGGCAGGTCTGGCAAGTCGGGCAAATCCGACGCTTTATGTGATATTTTGAGAAAAATAAAAATTCTTGTTTAGTTCGTAAGAATGTAAACAATTTATTGCGAAGTGCACGTATCTAACATGTACTTTGCGTTGCTTTGCGTTTTCGTCGTGCTACGATTAAGTACAGATGGTTTGCGGTGATTAAACAATACGTCAGTCAACATGACACAACGCTTTGGACGTAAATGCCGCGTAAATTTGTGATCGAATCGACAGACTCGCGAGAAATTTGCGATTTAAATCATCATGTTATTTTATTCGCAGCAACAACAGTGTCCTCTCCTCATCGTATTTCTGTTATTCATGTTAAATCCAAATCTAATCATAAACACACGATGTATGTAGATGTTTCTTGTTCCTTTTGTAAACATGAAATGTAACAAAACATTAATCAAAATATATGGTCACTGTTCTGCAGCTGAGTCGATCTTGCAAGTCTTGCCGTCTTTCCTAAAAAAAAAAAAAAAAAAAAAAAAAAAGTAATATGTTCTATTGCTGCAAAGAGCATATCAAATGTAATAAAAAGTTGGATTATTTAATTTTCAATAGTGAGATGTCAGACAACGAAGTAATGGTTTACGAAGAGGATGGTGACGTCCAAGATGAGGGCGCAACAGAAATAGAATACCTTGAGTCCGAAATGCAAGAAATACCTGTGAAAAAAGAATATAATCAGAAACCTGTAAAAGAAGAATATAGCCAGAAATCTGTAAAAGAAGAACATAGCCAGAAAAGATACTCACCAAAATCAAAAGCACTTGACGCGACACAAAAAAATCGTTTTATTCCTATACGACCAAAACCTTATCCTAGTGCTCTGATAATCAAACAACAGACGAGTGATGATTTATCTGCAACCAGTGTGCCTGTGTTGCCACATCACATCATTGTAACTATCCCTAGCAAGGATAAAACGCAATATATCTTTCCTAATGTTAGCCTCAACAAGAACATCAACAATGATAAGACCATCAAATTGAATGGTGACGCTAAAAATGTTCCAGCAAACACCAGAGTTCAAATTAACGAGAAAGTAATCAAAAAGTCGATTAGCACTGCAACAAATAAAGTTGTACATAATGTTAATAAGGCATCACCAGTATCTAGTAAAGACAGCATTGAATTATTTTTTGAAAGTATGGCACAAAGTGTGTTAAATCTGCCTCAGAAAGTACAAGCAAACATTAAAATGAAAATTTGTCAGGTAGTCACCATGGCAGAGATTAAATATAGTAATAATAATAAAACAAAATCAAGATCTACTTAAACTTAGAAACTGTATAAATTAAGCCTGCGGTATATAATGCTTTCTTTGGTGCTAGATCGCGTGACGAGCGTCACTAATCGTGACTGATTCGCAGATTTCGCGATACAGCGCAAAAAAAAAAAAAAATAAATAAAAACATCGTAGGCTTTAGTTGTTAACTGAAGATCATCACTAATATTCTTATTTCAAGTTAAAAATTGTATTAGAGCTAAAAACATTATTATATTTAAGTTAAAGAAATATTTTCTAAAATATAAATATTTGTTAAAAACATTGATGTGTAGCAATAATAAACAATAAGCATATAAATCAATATCAAATAAGATCTTTTGAAGTCGTATCATAGTTTATTTTTAATAAAAGTTTATATTGAATTAAAATGTTAT
Source organism: Pseudomyrmex pallidus (assembly GCA_014825455.1). NCBI lineage: Eukaryota > Metazoa > Arthropoda > Insecta > Hymenoptera > Formicidae > Pseudomyrmex > Pseudomyrmex pallidus. The sequence goes on from QVNV01009238.1 coordinate 107,590, forward strand.
GTCTTTTACATGTAAATGACATGTTTTTGTTCCTACGTGTTTTATCTATGATCTGCTGTTTCGGTCTCGACGTACGCAAATTTTAATAGCACGTAGACATTAAAACAGTGACAAACGATCTGTGTATATTGACGAAAAACGTAAAGAAGTATAGGATTTATTATAATTGTATATGTAATCACAATTTGTGTGTTATGTGTAATATATTTTAAGTCGTACAATATTTCTATGAATTTCGATTTTTAAATATATATGGCCCGCTTATATAAAAAGCATATTGTATAAATAAATTAGATATGATTAATGAAAGTCTCGTTTGCGAACAATTGTGAATGGATGATGCTGAATTTTGTCAAATTGCTCGTAATAATAGAATAAAAATAGAAAACAAATAAAAGTTCCAACAATTTGATATTTATAAAATTATTATATAATTCTAGAGTTATTTTATAATAACTTTAGAAATATCAGATTGTTGGTATGTGTATTGTGTATATATGTACGCACTATCACAAAAAAATATATAGAATCACATTTTAGTATACAAGAAAATTAACATAGAAACGACTAATTATTTCGAGTAATACCAACGTTTTGGTAGTATAAATTATGTAATGAAGGGTAAGACACATATCTCCATATATACCTGTAATAAAACTCACAAATACATAAATTTATACCTAAAGCTTAAAAAACCTAAAATTAAAAAAAGAAATGCTACCTCTCACAGCCTCGAATTGTCCCTTGACTTTTCAAAAATGAAAAGAAATGTGCAATGTATTTTTGCTTTTTTTTTTTAAATAATTGTGAATATATTGTTAAATTTTACGTTGTATAATTATATATATTGTTAAATTTTACATGTGTATAATTTCTGAAAAAGCTAAACCAAGTGACTTTAATCGAACATTCATTGCTTCGTAAAGACTAACTATGAACTATGTGAGTGGTAGGCTGAGGATTGATTTATATATCTAAGAACAAAGTAAACTAATTAAATTGTTATCCTATTTAAGTCACAAACACGTTGATACGCGCATAAAATTCACAAAAAAGCCTCGATAAAATAATGATTACTGAATATAAGTGATTTCTTCTTATAACAAAAAGTTGCTTTAAAACGATATGTTAAAATAAGAATAACACTAATTGTCCAGATTTTGTCAATCAGTCAGATTTTCGAGTTTTAAGTTGCGCATATCTTGTTTTCTGATATTTATTACAGATATATATCATATGACATTAGCGCGTTGAAGATAGAGCATATCCATTTATAATGCATACACAAACTATCACTTCCAATATGTCACGATGTTCTATCTAAATGACTAATGGCTCGTGCACATACAATATAATATGTAAATTGCGGTATGCCGTTGATGCTACTAAAGTAACAAAGCCTGATGCCATATTTCTTCACTTGTTTTATCATATGTCTGCCGATATTGTTATAAGATGAACGGGGTACGTCTTTTTTGTGAATCTAATCACTTTGAGCATATTATGTCTACTTGGAATGGATCTCTTGGAACAAATGCTTGTTTTTGTCTAGTAGTTGCTGTTTAAAAGAAAGTCCTTCAATACATATGAAAAATTTAACACACGCAGACTACTTTCTTCTTTTGCCACGAATCATATATTAATCATATATTATAATAAGACATATCTGCAAAGCAAACTAAAAGAAACCAATAGTTTATTTATTAGATTTCTTAGATTGTTCGTTACTCTTATGCCGGCTCTTGTTGCAAATTTATTGGATACAGCCTTTACGATCATTTAGAATGTATCTAAGTACTTTTTTTTTTTTTGGAAGATCGTACCCAAACTTTGATTTCTATATAATAAATTTTCATATATATCTCTTGGACATCTTATTTATTAATATAGATAAATCTTTACACGTATATATATCTTTTTGTAAAAAGAAATATACAGGTGTAAAAATCGTATTAAGATATTCACTCGGTAATTATCGGTGTTACAATTTTGCGTGTGGTTCACTTTGGTAAACGCATTTGTGCTCCTCTAACAAGTTTTGTGTCCTTGCCAAAGCATATCTGCTCACTGTAAAAAGTTAAATACGAAAGCACTGTGCTTGTATGAGTGAGATATCCGGATATAAATACAGAGACGAATCACGAGCTGTGCTAATAAAAATATCCTGTAAAATAATTTATTTCAAACAAATTTGAATTTTAGAGCCTGTGAATTCTGTTGCTAGTAAACACAACTAAAAATTAACAATTAATAGTCACGCAATATATAATATAAAAAAATTATCAAAATTAACAAAATAATTATTGAAAAATGAATATATTAAATATTAAGATAATAATATGTAAACGCAAACCTGTGAAAATATTCTGAACAAGATAAAAAGCAAAGATGTAAGGCGTGTATGAACAATTCAAAGCAAGATCAACGTTGTGAAGCTTTCCTCGGTGGCGATACTACTGTCTCGTAATTTGTATCCTTGTATTTTTTGTATTTTTTGGTTTTTTTAAATATTTTTTTTTAATAAGTTTAAAAAGAAATGCAATACCGATGAAGGTAAAAGACATTAAAGGCGCAAAAGCCTCGTCTTCTCTTCGACACTATCGCAGAAAGCATTATATGCTAATTGTTCATTCTTCCTTTTCGGCTTTTTCCACATCCTGTTTCTCCTCGTTCTCCGACGGATCGCCAACTTCGAATTTCGGGCCCGGTGCTTCGTCACCTTCAAGAACGATCTCTTCTGGATCGGGTGCGCGTGGCAAGAAGTCCTCATCCGGATACATAGATTTAAATATGTTCTTAGCCTAAAAGTGTCACACAACACAATTGTATATTGTATATAGTTATATCTTATAAGTGTATATGATTATTTTTGCTTTTTTATATCACATATATGTATTGTATGCAATGCGTACCTGATTTACAGCAAAGTCAAAATCGAGTTCGAGATCCGGTCCGGAACAAAGGTGGATGTTACTTGGCGCGGAGTCGCTCAATTTAATGTCGCTCGCAGGTAAATTTAGATACAAAGACCACAACACTTGAGGTACTGGATATTCGGTTTCTCCCTTTTCTCGGTGATCACCATCCTAATATAAATATTTAGAAAGAAATTGAAAAAAAAAAAAAAAAAAAAAAAAAAAAAAAAGTGATTAAATACGATTTTTTTCATGAAACTCACCTGGAGATGTCGTTTATCAGGAGAGACTGTTTGAGTGTGAATATCAGAAACACTACGTGCAACGCTGGGATCGAGAGGCTCAGCTCTCAGGAACTTATTCACGACATATGCTAGATCCTCCTTGGCATTCTTGGTGCGTTTGCATGTCATATGAACCATAACTAAGAAAAAAAGCGTTCTATAGTAGTCTTTGCGCAATTCTGATATACATACATCACATTCATGTTGTACGTACACAATCCTTGCGGACAAGCGTTGGTGGATGGTCCCAATTCAATCAGAGTGACAGGTTCTTGACCTGCTTCTTCCGGTGGGTAGTACAAAAGGGTTAAACTTTCTTTGTCGCCTTGCATAATCGACCTGTTTTTTTTTTTTTTTTTTTAACACAAAGCAATATTACCGACATATTGTATATGTACACACATTGATAGTTCTATATAAAATTATACAAAGAAATTACCTGTCAGTGATAAAAATTCCACGCGAAATTTGATTCTCTCCCACGGAAGCTACGATTTCCGGTGGCAAGTGTCCTTGTCCTACAACTAAATGTTCCAAGGCCAATCTTTGTTTCCCAGTGATAACAGCTTTGCATTTGTCCTCGTTAACTACCACACCGTCTAATTGTCTCTTTAAGCAATAAACTCCACCGAAAACTGCACACAATCTAGACAAAAAAGTAAAAACTACATCTGTAAATAATTATAAAAACGCGTTTCTTAAAAAATTTTCCTCTTAAATTAAAAACGTACCTGCAAAAGCATTGAGGCAATTCACCGCTTCCGTACATAGGCCACAAGAATGGTGTATTTCCGTAACGTCCGAGACTATTGAGAAAATGTTTTGTACGATTAACGCCGTCCCTGCAGGATGTCTTTTCCGTTGCCATCGCAATAGCTTGCACGACATAATGCTGTACTATAGGCGTGAGATTTTTGGTATTAAGATATTCTAAGAACGTTTTATCACGAAAACCTGAAAATGACAAAAAGTACATCATTAGTAGTTCAAAAGCAATAGAATAAAGCCACGTCTAACATTTTTGATAAAGTCGTACCATCAAATTCTGGGCTATCGGCGCCTTGCTCCATGCAAGATGTTAATAGTTGCATTAACATTCTCTTCTCAACTACACTGACTGTCTTATTGGCAAATACATCGGCTCGAGAGCAAGGAACTTGCGTAAGTTTGCCATCCATATAAGTGGCGACCCTGGAGACCGCGCGGAATTCGGCGTAACGCGCAATGTTGCTAGAAATCAACAGTTCTACTAATTCGCCACGGGCAAATAATAACTGCAATGAGAAAATAGCATTATATATATGTGTATGTTTTAAAAATTATAAAAAAACACGTATCTTTGTGTGCAAGTCTTACTTTAGGTGCCAAATCGATATTAAATCTTCTATATTCTTTTTTTATACGATCTATGCTCCATTGTTTAACGTTTTCTTTCTTGTCAGCCTTGTCCTGATCAGTCTTTTCGGCGCCTTCGATGGCGGCATTATCTCCAGAACCTTCGGTCTGGGTATCTTTTGAGGAAACATCAGGTAAATCTGCTTCACTATATGAAAAAGAAAACTAGTCAGAAGAAAATATGCAAACCATTTTAAGAAATTATTAGACAAATTATTACATGTGAACTGATTCTCCTTACTTGGAAATATACCAGATTTCTTCAATGTTCTCAACTGTAGAATATTGATCACTAGCCTTCAAAAATTTTTCGTCTGCTTCCAAATTGACATTTACATTTCTAGTATTACTTTTAGCTGCTTTTAGATCTTCCATCCATTTTTGCAAACCATCAAAATTGAATGTGGCCCAAAGTCCTCCATAATACTCGTTGCTAAATAGAAGAAATCAAATTGTATTTAATAATGCACTGATATTATTACATTAGCTATAAATACAAGTTCTCTTATCATATTTCCTTGAACAAAGGAAATTGCCTTATCTTTGACATTATGATAACATTTCAATCAAAATATCTGTATATATTTTTACTTTACTTAACAAGTAAATAAATACTTTCTTCATAAAGATGTAATTTGACTAATAAAAAGTCTTGGTAACATTTTCAAATACAATTTTAAAATTATTTTATTCATTAAAGAAAAAACATAATTTAGTATGTTTTATTTAAAAATATTTACAGATAAAAATGCTAATGCTTGATATGTTATAATTATATTGCCCTTATATTTAATATATACTTTATTAAATGCTATTTTTCCTCTGTGTGTGTGTGTGTGACATTTCTATATATTATATATAATATATATGTTATATATGTTATATATATATATAATAAAATATGAAATTGCATTAATATTTTTTGTGCGCAAGTATGTCAAACATGTCACACATATGTGAAAATAATTAACGGTATATCGGCAGTAGAGGAATTCAAAGAAGACTCGGTGCCGGCTGGACAATTGAATATTACCTGTCTAGATGTAGAACCTTCTTGCCGATCCTGCTCGCTGCCGCGGCAACGATGGATTCGGTCATACCTGTCAAAAATCATGACAGCGAACGGAATTATTAGCGTGAAACTCCGTTTCCTGGTAGAAATGCGAACAGCTCTCTTTTTCATTTTTGATAAAAATCAATACCTGTTCCTACGACGACCACGTCGTACTCGGTTGGCAGATCGTCCTCCATGGTTGTAGTGTCTCTATCTTGCAGCTGACTCGGACTTTACGGGTGATAATCGGCGTAAGTACAATGAAACGACGTCTCTGCGATATCGTGCGGAAAACGATTGCAGACCGATCAATTCATTTTTGTCAGTGCAACAGACACTGACGAAATTCGCGTTAAAAGCGGCCCCACCCCGCACCACACAAGCTTTCACTCCAGCTCACTTCAGCTATCGCACGGCCCTTCACCCCTTTTTGCTCCAAGTTTGACAGAACGTGCAATACGCCAAAAGCAACGGTGGCGAACAAGAAGATTGCGACGTGGAGGGAGAGAGATCGTTAAATTCGCTGTCTCGCTCGCGACAGCCGGCTTATCTCGACCGTCGCGCGCTGACTGTTCCGTGCAACAACGGCGAAACACGCGATGCTCAAGGACGATGCGAAGCAGAGAGAAGTCTGAGTGACCATTTCATTGTATTTTCTTACGATCTTCTCACAGAGATCTTCTACACTGAGTTCAAAGAGAGAAGAGAAGCGGTCTGTGTATAAATATAAAGTGGGAGTAGCGTAGCTTGTGGGACACCTTCTGGGAGCCAATAGCTGTGGAGTAAGGGAGCTTTCTGATAGGGGATATGCGCGAAACGGACGAGTTTTCGTCTGTTCCGATTCTCTTCTCTCATTAAACTCATCAGACTTACAATGGCTGTGTTTGGTTGAAGCAGATGTGGCTCCAACATAGAGGCTCCAAGGTGTAAAGCTAGTCCATATGGCATTCTAAGAATTCCATCAGTGATTCGACTCTGAATTTTGAAGTGGCTCCAGATCACTATCTATCCTCTTATCATAGCTCCAGAGCTCCAGGGATTGTTTGTATGTATGCATGCTTATACATGAAACAGAATCTAGCCGGTGTCATAGTATCAGTCACCTGCAATCAAGTCGTTGTGTTTCTAGGTTAATAAAAACACAAATTTATGTGTATACAACATAATCAGTGAACTAAAAGTTGTGCATTTTCTCTACGACAATTTAAAGAAAAAACGCTTTGAGCAAAGTGCAAAGAAAATCATTAGAAAATGGTGAGCAGTTTGAAACCGGAATGCTCCTTTTCTTCATGGTATCCAATATTTGAAAAGGTTTCTTTGAAAGCCACGATTCTTCGTATTCCTGACGAGATTTTGAAATATTTGGAGCATGACGCATTTGTTCTGCCCGTAGAAGCGACACAAAAATTACCAGAGAATTCCGAGTGGGCCGATGGATCACTGGTGACTGGTGAGGAAAAGGTTAGTTTTATATTTTGTTTTATAGTCGCGAACATATGCATTATGACAGAATTCTAGAATAACTATATAAAACTTTTTTAACGTTATAGGAAGCAGAATATCAACCAACGTTTCCGGAATTCAGTAAAAAAATACAAGATGTGCTAGATGAGTACGATGCAGTATTTATCAAAACCAATTGGAGCTCACCTGTGGTAAGACATTTTTTTGTTGCACAGTGCAGCACACACACATGCAGCAATATAATTTATATTTTTATTTGTATACAATTATTGTGCAGGATGCAACATGGGTTGCACCAACAAAGACTCTCCGATGTAAAACATTAGAAGAAATCTATTTACTATTGAAAAGCTCCGATAGAATCGCCAAGGATTTGGCCACAGTGAAATCCTTAAGAGATAATGAAAATTCTTTGACTTCTTGTCTAGTATTGAAACAATGGCGAGATATAAATCCTTTCACAGAATTTCGCTGCTTTGTTATGAACAATGAGCTTATTGGTAATTCATCAACTCGGTTTTATTTTTCTTGTTCAACTACTAAGTTTTATTTAATTGCCTCCGTTTTTTCTGTCTGCTGTTACAACTTTTTGTAATAACTTTTAAGTGTTCAACTTTTGTAATAACAAATTGCGTCTTATGCAGCTATAAGTCAGAGGGATATATCGCAATACCACAGTTCCAACGAGTCAGAAAAATATAGTATACAGACAGACATCAAGAGCTTGTTTTTGGAGTACATCAAAGGCAGATTTCCGTTAAGTAATTGTAAGCATTGTGATAAAGATCAAGTACTTGTGGTGTATTTGTATGATCGTATTTAGTTGTGGAGTTTGTCTCTTGAAGATTCCTTTGATGTCGTGCGACGTAAAAAAGACAAAGTGAAGATCGTTGATTTTGGCCCGATAGACGAGTCGTCCACTAAAGATACGCTCTTCACGTATGAGGAATTACAAAATCATATCGATGAAACGCCCGAATTTCGATTTATTGCGGAAGAAATCGGCATTCAACCGAAGCCCCCTACGCACGTCTGTGTTCCGCAAGAGATCAGCGAATTCCTTCAGTCGCGCGATAACGTCTCATTGTTGGACGCTATTCGAAGAGTACGTTTTCCCAATTTGTTAGAGAAATACAATTGCAAAATTGTTTTTTGTTTTATGGCAAATTGATAATTCTGTTTTCTTGTTTTTGTTTTTGCAGGAGGTGGAAAGTCAACGGAAAGAGCATGAGAAAGAAAATGCCGACGGTTTAGAAAGTACGTGATGTATATACAACGATAATAAACAGTTTTTCTTACATATGAACAGTCGGTTATAACTTTGTTACATATACAAGGAATGCGGAACTTAGAGAGAAGAGAAATGTAAGTTCTCGATTACACATTATACCTTTCTCAAGGAGAAACGAGACTAAGATCTAAACTGTACGAATTAGTAAATATATGTATACGATTATACACAACAAATGGATTCCCCTACTTGTTCACTTCTATATATTACATTTTAGCCCGTTTAAGTCCTAAGCTTTGAGATCATTCGGTTACATTAGTGCTAAAAGAAACGATCGAACTTGCTCGAGAATTATTTTCAGAACGTCTGCTGCATAGTTTCTCTATTTCGTTACGACTTACGTTACAAGAGATTCTAAGTTACCTGTATGCAACATAGACCACAATTTGTTTCAGTTAACTTAAACTCGATTACTCTCTCTTACTCACGTCTTGGAACGCGACGCATTTGTGTTTCTGTGTGTGTATGTGTGTGTATGTTAATGAATGTACACCGACAAAATGTTTAAATACAGAACTTTCACTTTTATTCTGCCAAGACCCTTCTTTCTATCATTACATTACATAAAACGATTAAAGGCTATCCTACCGCTTGAAAGAATTATCATAATATTGCAATATTTTTCGAGCCATCGGCCTTTTTTTTTTTTTTTTAACCGAGCGACGTCCCTTATATAGAAAATATGTCTTGTGTTTATATACAATATGCAATCCTTAATACTTCAGTTTTGAAAAAGGATTCCCGATATATGTATCTCCGGACAAGTTAACACGCTGTACAGTCATATCCACGGAGTATTTTCATAGCTTTCTCTCTCTTTCTCTCCCTTCCCCCCCCCCTCGTCTCTTCTTACTTCACAGTCTTCAGAAAAAACAAAATCCATAGGATCATCAGACAACACTACTGCTGTGCGATTTTACAAGTTTTCCATCAGTGGACCGCGCGCCTCAGTTTCTAAGAGCCGAGCCCCTGCTCTCGCAAGAAGATTCTGCAGCTTTTCGCATCGCATCTCGCACTTTGTAAAATTCTATTAAGTCTTAAACATGAAAAATAAATAATGTTAAATACTAATAATATTAAACTTTTCGTATATAAATGTTAATTTCACGTAAATGTTAAACTGCAACAGTAATGCAAAGATTACATTAGTTCTTATGTAACTAAACTAAAATCAATATGTACATTCACATATTAGAATTAGTACAACAAAGTAATTTTTCTCTACAGTGTTAAAAAATTATATACATAAGAAAAAAAATTTAAAAAAAGAAAAAAACAACTTTTAAAACATACTTACGAAATAAAAAGTATTTTATAAGTACTGGACAAGCATTATTTCTAAATTTTATATAACATTAAAATAAATAATGCTATACGCTCTTCTATCATGTATCTTTTTATCATTATAAAATTTAGTTATGCTACTACTTGATAAAAAAAAAAAAACAAGACATCTTATGTCAGTTGCACATTTACACTAAATATCGACTGTTTAAGCTTACTCATTTCTTTCTATCTTAAGCCTTTGGGATTATAATGAACCAAAGCTTACATTATTATTAAAATATTACGTGCAATACGATGAAAAAAGTTGCGAGATCGATTCGCGAAATAAAGCCCTATTTACAGAGTGTCCCTTTTTCTTACGAATAAAATACGGATTACTTCGTCGCTGCTTCGTTATACAGAAAAACCTTTCCACTTTTTTTTTAGTTGCGATTGCAATTTGTGCATCAGTTCCTAATATATATATATACGCAAATCTCAGTCAAATCGGCTGGATTTTATCTGAAAGGTCAAGCATCCCTTTGTGTGACAAGTTCTATAAAAACTTCAAAGATTCTTTCTCTAAACAAAAAGATGGCAACAATTACTTGTAGCACAAAGACAGACAAAATACTTTTAAATTTACTTAAAATAATTTATATATGTATACAATATTACATAATATTTATATATATATTAAATAAATAATATATATTATATAAATATACATAATATACTATATAATATATATTATATATTTTTTTTTTATTCATGTTATATAATATACAATTGATACGATTAACTAGAATGGAGCGCTTGGTTCCTTCCATATAAAAACCTTTCAGTTTCATAACAGATTTCGGACATGCGTACCCCTTCTCGCAAAGGGGGTTGTCCTTGCGCAGCGCGTCGCTTTTTTTGAAAGAGACACTTGGTACAATTGTTTTTTCTTACAGTGCGTATGTATAGCAGTGTGTGTGTACCATCTAAGAATGTTCCCTTCGCAAAATGTGTTTTGTTTTTCTCTTTCTTTCTCTATTTTATTTTATTGTATTATGTACACAGAAGCACTTCTTTCTTTTCGCATCTTCAGAGATGACTGTACCTGATCTGTGTCCGTCTGCTCGTTATCAATTTTGCTTCGCGTTTCTCAAAATGTGCACTCGTCCCCCAGGTCTCTTGGCTTACACTCTTACTCTGATCGCTCATTATTTCTTTCTTATTTGTGCTAAACGACATTGGTAGCTTAACGAATGTACGTTTTGCAGTATATGACCACTTGCTCGCAGAGTCTTTTTTTCTCCGGTATCTCGCTCGTTTTCTTCCGTTCGTGTTTATTATTCGCTCGCATTTACTTTTATCCTTCTTCACTCTTACCATACGTCGCTCGTTTCAATGATATCAAAGTGACGTACTAATTATTTCACGCACACACACATACACACGCACACACACACACTCAATCACTTCTGTTTTTTTTATTTTTTATTTTTTTTATTTCTCTTTCGTATTCTCTTTCACTCTGTTTCACTCGCTCGCACGTTTTCTCTCGAATACTGGTAGAGTGTTGAGTGACAAAAACAGTAGTCTTAACAAACATACGATACAAAAACTCTTAAGTTAATCGCTTAACGGCCAGTATAAAGCGGGTTATTTATTTTACCGTTTTTTTCTCTCTTTCTTTCTCTCCCTCTGTCTCATTTCCCTTTTTTTCTTAAGTACCTGAAAAATCTAGCTTTGGAAAATCTTGTCTTTCAATCTTCAAAAGTTAAGATCTAGAACCGGTGAGATCTTGGTGAAATTTTTCAACGCGACCTGACCTCTCATTCAGATCAATAGTCTCTTCAATCCTCATCACGCATCGGAGAAATCACCAAAATCGCACCGATTTTGATTCTCACTTCTCAAACGCAATTCTTAATATTTCCCCCTTCTCTTTTTTCTCTTTCTCTCTTTCTGTCTCCCGCTCCATCCCTCAGAAAAGTCCGCCTCGAACTTTTTGCCTTAACGACGAAGACTACACATCCTTCTATGATAAATGCGATTGGTACGACTAAATTGAGTGGCGAAAGGCCAGACTATCACCGACGAATCGTGTGGCACACCCGCGGCGTGTCCGCGAGCTAGAAGTTTATCTCTCCTTCATGACGTCCCATTCAAAAAATACGCATCTTTATTGTAGTGCGAGACGTTTGCTCGAAATTTTATACACGCGAAAACACTTTGCTCTCACCGACAATCTCCTCGCATTTCCTTCTCTCTGCTGTCTCTTTCTCTTTTACGGCTTTTCTCTCCCCCTCCCCCTATCTCTCTCTCTCTCTCTTTCTAATATATACAGGAAGATAGAACACGTCTCTCTTTCTTTACTTTTAGCACGGGAATAAATAGACTGAACTCTCTTTCTCTCTCTCTCTCTCTTTCTCTCTACTCACTTTATACAAATAGCTTTAGTGAAAACGCGCGAGTCTCTCTTTCCTTAAGACACACTCATGGTAAAACAAAGAAACAATTTAAAAGAGATCGTGGAAGAAAACGACGCCACATTATCGTAAATGTATATTTAAATGGTTCTGGAAAAATAACATTATCGTATTTCAGCGAATTACAGAGGGATTCGGATAACGTCCACGGATTTTTAACAGTTTGTTAGAAAATTAAATTGTCAATTATACACTGTTTTCTGTCGGGAAATATATCTATCTATGATTGTGCAATAATTAAATAAATGAAATAACGTACAATCGATCTACGTTTTGCTTTACAACGCAAATAACTCCATAAAAACATAATTTTAAATTGTAAATGACGGTTTAAAAAGTACGATTTACAAATAAACAGGACAAACAACTCGAATACATATTATAGCTTTACTTTAAGCTATATGAAACAAATATTATATATTGCTGCAGTAACAATAATAGATATTTTACAAAAATGTGTGTTCTTTTTTCACTACTTCTGCAGTCTTCGATACGGTGCATTAACATAAATATTGCTTAACATATTTTTCCATGTATTAACTTTTGAATTATATTAGTTTTTTGCTCGAATTTTTTCTTTTTTTCTCCTTAGAAAAATTTACTGTTTCTTCAGAAGTTGTAGCACAATTTAAATTTATTTAAATAATCGCACAAAATAAACTTAATCGGGATTTTATAAATTTAAAATCGATAATTAATTATATATTTCTTTTACTTGCATAATTCATACGTAAATTTTTGTGTCACGAAATCAAAGAAGTTCATCAGGATGATTTGTCAGATATTGAAATTTTTTACGTTCTGTTGCGAGAAATAAATTTATGTGTGATAATTGAGATTAACTAGAAAAACATCAAGCGCACGAGGTAGGTATCTATTGCTTGTTCTTTAAATGAATGTAAAACCGAAATAAATGTGAAAATACGCGATAGTTACATTTGTATAGCGAAACGATTAAATCACATAAGTCTCACAGAAAAAAAAAACATGTAATTATTTCATTCACGTATTGGCGTGCATGTAGAATGTGTAAATAAAAAAGAAATAGTATATAAAAAAACTTATTTCAATTATAAGGAAACTACAAATTACTACAAATTACTATTATATGTCAAATATTACTTACATAACAGTGTTGTACATTTTAAAGCTAAAAATGCAAAATGCAAAAAAAAAAAAAATCAATAATCGAAGTAGCAAATAGAATTAATATCAATAATTACGTTTTTTTCTCTGATCTTTGCTTAGTGCCAAGTTATCAATTATATCTTTCTCTTTTAAATGTATAAAATATACAATTTTTAATATAGCATTATGTTATAAAGTTTCTTCGTTTAATCCTATTAACATGTATGATTACTGGAAAAAAAAACATTTGTAGAAAAATAAGAGGAAACTTAACCCTATGAAAAAAAATTAAAAAAAAAAAAAAAAATCAACAAATTGATTTAATTATTGACTTACACATTCTACGCGCTTACCCGCCTCTCTCATACATCAATTCATTACTTGACGAAGCCTTCACTTTGGTTCATATCACGTAATGAAACACTATTCACAGGAACACGGTTACACACTTGGATTACCTGAAGCTACGATTTCTTACATAACATCGAAAGAGAACAGAAAAAAGAGAGAAAGAACAAATCTCGAGTTTTTTTATATGTATGTATATATGTATATAAATATATATATATATAAATATATACATATACATACGTATATATGTGTAATATGTATTGTTTAATTATATGTATATATGTATATATTATATCGCGCGCGCCGGGTAAAAATTTGGAATGAATATTAGCGCCCGACGACGTTCATTATATTAATTCATACAACGAAATATGTTTGAGGATGAATTTTTCACTCTCTCGCTTAGCCGATCCCGTTCTCACACAATTCTTTTACATTGTTATACAGAGGTTCAGAGTCCATAGTAAAATTCTGCAGTCACTCTCACACATCTCACACAACAGCACATGGAAATACGATATAAATTCTGTACTCATCTGAAACAAAGTGAAGCATTTTTGTACTAAAGTGCAGCGATATATGTATATGTATATATATGTATATTATATTATACCTTTTTTTTTTTATATAATGAATTATCTACGCAAATGTACAATCGTGGATTTTTACATGCACCATGACAAGGTATGGTCGGGCCGTACAACAGATAGCTATTAGAATAATCCGTAGAACGTGCTTATTGCCACTCTGTCTTGTCTCTTTCTTAATATGTCTCTTATGTATGCAGTTGTGTGTTTCGACTCCCCCTCACTTTTCCGTAGAAAGGTCGTCTGAAGAGAATATGCCAAGAATTCACAGCAACAATAATTGTTTCTTTTCTTTTCTCTTACAAAGTTAGAATTATTATATATAGATACAGAGATATATAAGCATTACACGAAAGGCAAAGACGATGCATTCCAAAGAGACTGCACACATCCCCGTTCACTATATCCTAAATTTTTTTTTTTTTTTTTTCAAAGAGGATTTCTATTATTATTTGTCTATTCAGTCTGACCACACCATGTTACAACGTGGAATATCTCTTCAGCACAATATACACGTATATATTATGCTGGTAAGTTGAATTATATAAATTCAGGCTCTCTTCTCTTTAACTCTGCGAGGGATCTTTTTATCAATGATCGTTAATTGTGGTTTTGCTTATTTCTGTTATTTGTTTATCTTAATATGCTCTCTCGCTCTCTCTCTCTCTCTCACACATCCGACTGTTACTCACTGCAAAATCTTATCGACTTGACTAGAAGATTGCGTTTACTAAACGATTCTTAACAATTCAAAATCTAAGTTTGCCATTACATAAACGATCTGTACCTTACACAATCTAATATCGTATAACACCTAATGGTAGAAGGATTGATGATCTACTACTGTGGTATCGACTCGAGAATTCTAATTAATAAACAGTACTCGCCTCTCTCTTGTACTCTCTCGTCATCTCGTTTTTTTTAGCGCATACATTCACACATGTATCCATACGCATGTACACGCAAACACGCATATCAACGTGAAATGGATTATATATTTATTCGTCAGTATTTAAATTCACGAAGAATTATCTCTCTCTTTCTCTCTCTCTTTCTTTCGTTCGTTCGTTCTCTCTCTCTCTCTCTTTCTTTCTCTCTCTCTCCCTCTCGCTCGCTCGACTGAATCTGCGGTGGCGCAAGCGTTAAATGTTCCAACAGCTTTAAATCACGGAAATTCGCGTCCAAGCGCTTGTAGTTAATATTTACAATACCATCGCCCGCTACGGATCTATCTTTCAATCGGTAATTAAGATCGTTTAAGATACTGTATGAATCGTATTCTGTTTCGATCGCACTGAAACGCCTGCGCCGCTTTGTCGCTTCGAAAGCCACGAAAGCGACTAATGATATAGTAACACATTGCGGTATTCGCGCGAGCGTTCGATTGCTAAGACTACCTTTTCTTGCCGGGTTGCTTCGATGGCGGACGCTTCTTTAGCTTGTGATCCGTCGACTTGACCGTAGTTGGCTTTTTCTTCAGTCGCTCCGGCGAGCCATTGCAGCACGTGCAGCCCTTTTTCACGTGACCGCGCAAACTGGATCTCCTGGCGCGGCAATCCGCCGGCTCCAATGTCAACATAGTATTCGTCTCGTCTTCCGACGCTTCGGACACTTTGTCATTCGACATCACCATCGATTCCGTCGTAGGTATCGACTCGGCCGCGGTTTTGGGAATCCGTTTAGAAAGTGCTATCGTCGCAGCCTTATGATCGGCGCGATTCAACACCACTCTTGCGTTGACCAATTTTTCTTTTCTTTTTACATAAGTGCAGTTACGATCGGAGGACAAGGATTTCAACGTTTGCACACTATCGTCCAGGCCATTGCTTAATGCGACATTGTCCTCTGTTTGGCTGCCTATCGACTCGCTGATGCTCGAATCCTCGTCGTCACTGCTGAACCTCATCCGTTCGGACATGGGACTATCCCACGTCATGTACGAATCCATGCGCACCTTGGATGACGGCATGCGCTTCTTGTTGGTGTACGTGTATTTGTTGTGCGTGGACAGAAGCGGTCCAGCTACGCCCAACGGGGACAATGGCGACGATATTGTATGATGATCTACAGCATTGCTGCTCAAGAGAGTCAGGCTCTCGTCTCCTGAACTGATCATCGAGGCATTATTGACGTTAATAGTGGGCGGCAGCGATTCCGAGTCTAAATCGATGTCCAGTTTTATGTTGCATGGTATACTGGACGCGCTGCTAGGCGTACCTTCTTTTGAACCACTTCTTGACGTCAGCTTGACACGATGACTGCCCATATCTTTCGATGAGTCGTTTTCTAATGAGACAAGATTTGTTGGTGACAACCTGGACATATCGGAATTGCTGTTCGATGCTTCGTCTTGGCTCAGGCTGTCCAGAGTCAATCGCATGTGTTTCGACGGAGTATCAAATTCTTTCTCTCGCTTTCCTCTCTTTAACGAGTCCTTCAAAACTCTCGTGCGCTGGCTTGTACTCTTCTTGCGTTCGGTGGTCTTGAAATCGCTAGTAGGACTGGCGTCTCTGCTACCACTTGACGAATCCAATGATCGAAAGTACGCACTGTTGTACGATTTCATGCCTAAAGGCTGGCTACAGGAAGCATCCTGGGAGGATTGATCGAACGATGGCGAATGATTCGTGTCAAATAGTAGATCCGCCTCGGGAAACAGATCGCTAGTGCTTGGCTCGTCGATTCCCAAGTTCTCGCATTCTTCCGACAAGCTTTTCTGCATCTTGAGCTCACGTTCATACGCCGCGGCTTTCTTCTCCGCTCTTTGCTGCTGTATCAGCTCACGCTCCAATTTGGGAATCAACTGCGACTTCATCAGATGGCTCAGATGATGATTGGCAAAGTACTTTTTCGACTGGAAGGTCTGCCCGCTCGTCATGTCGATGCTTTGGTTCTTGATCTGCAGTACGCTCTCCGAATTGTCACTGTCCCTGAAATTAATCGTGAGCATTTAATTCTCGAAATAATTATGTTCAATCAAGACTCTTTAATAGCACGCTTGAACTTTTGATAGTCACCTAGAATAAGCTTTCAAGGAATCATCGCTCAGCGTGTTTATCGATGTAGGAACATATCTCCATGGTGTGTCAGGCGAAATCTTGCCTTCCGAATCCCAGGCTTCCTGCAAGCGTGCATTTTCGTACAACAGACCGTTTCCAATCTTGCAGGTTCCGTCAAGCGTCTCAGTAGACGGTTGCATAGCTGACTCTTGACTGTCCGAACTGCTTGGTCCGCCAGTCACCAAGAACTGCGCCGTGTTATCAATTACGCTCGATTGCTTGTTCGAAGTAATAGAAGACAAAGACTCTGTAAAAAACAAAAAAAACATGTAAACAGAGAATTAGTGTTGCACGTTTTATATGCAGAAATGTAAAAATAATTTTTTTACATAATATTTTACATATAATAATAATACGTATTAACAAAATAGTAATGAAATCTGCAAGCAAAATGTGAGACAACATTTCTATTACATGTTCTTACCAATTTTTGTATTGCTCTGTAACGAAGTAGCAATATTCGTGGTAATCAGAGTTCTCGGGGACATGTCTTCCTGTATGCCGGTGGTGTCGTCGAATTTCCTCTTTACCATCTTCGGAGAAATGATCTTGGTGCCAGATGTTATTTCGGTGGACGCTTCCTTCGTCTCTTTTTGCTGTTGTTGAGCAGCGTCGTTTAGCATAGCGTTCACATCGGTCTGCGAAGCAAACGCTAGCGCAATCGTGGCGCCCGATTGTATGGACACTGACTTCTCCGTGTGAATCTGACTATCTTGAGACGATTTCTTCTCCGTTATAGCCGGCGTGATGCAAACCATATTGTCCGTTTTCAAGTTGGTCGACGACAGTTTGTGTATATTCGAATTGAAGATTCTTGTGTTTTGCAGCGCGGGATTGCTAGTGATGACGCCACATATCTGCTGACCGTCACATATCTCGTTGATGTTCCGAGCTTCTATTAGGCTAACGGTGGAGTTGCTTTTGTTTACAACGATAGCCGCGTTTGTCGTCGCTGATTCGACGTTGCTGCTGCCGCAGTTACTGGCTACGGCATCGTTCTTCAAAGTTATATCACTAATTACAATGGGTTTGTTCTGCGTCGCGGTTGTTACTGTCGATGTTTCCGCAGTGAACTGCGCACTTCCGGTCTGAGAGATTGACGCGTTCTGCGTGCTGGTCAGCGTCTGATTGTTGTTCGACAGCGTCTGCAGATTAGGCTGCACCTTCATTTGTTTCACCGGTTGCTGCGCGGAGATCAACTTGGTGTTCTGATTAAGGAAAGATTGTAGCACAAGAGTGTTGGAAACCGTGGCATTACCACCGGCGGTGCGCACGGTCGTCGGCATAGTTACTAGCTTCGACACGGCTCCGGATACGATAGTGAACTGCTGAGTACCTTTCACTAACGGCAACACAATGCTAGTCGGCATCAGCACAGACGTGCCGGTTACCTTGCTCGTAACCGAAGCAAGTGCCTCACTGACGGTTACGCCAGGTTGCAGCGCTTCCTGAACAATCAACGTACGTGGTTGACCCGTACTGGAGTCCGTGAAAATAAGATTGCGCCGCTTCACGAACTCAACACCGTCGTTTGAGTCGCTCAGATTACGTACCTCAACTTCCGCGGCAACATTACTGGCGTTAACATTCACCGACGGCTCTTCCGGTGCAGAAAATCCGGCTGGACTATCCTGTACGTGTAGAACACCACTGGAAGAATCCTCGCTGCCCATAGTCCTGCCGAGATCCTCCATACTGGGACTCAGTTCAGAAGATTGCTGCCCCATTGACTTTTTGCTCGAGTTGGATTTCTTTCTTTTCGATGGCTGACTTGGATTAGTCGGCGGATTGGATCTTCTTCGAGGCGCCGGTTTGTTATTGAGATCCGGTGAATTTCTTAGCTGCTCCGCGTACTCGTCAAGAATCGCGTAGATCCGCTGAGCGGTTTGTTCATCCTCCTGCGGCTTCTGTTGCGTTGGTTTCGGCACTGTAGGCGATGTCTTGGACGTGTTGGTAGAGCTGTTTTTAACCGTCTTAGGTGTCGACTTCTTTGCGCTAGTTTTGCCACCTGGTGTAGCCGCCGTAGACGGTGGTGTTTTGCCGGTTGACGGGATCGGCGCCGGACCTGGCGTTACGCATGGGCTCGACGAGCTCTGCGACGTAACGCTCAAGGCCGGCGACGCCGCTGGTTGACAATAACTGGTGACCACTACCACCGGCGCTTTAGAATTAGCCACTACCTTGGCAGTAACGGTGCCACTGTTCGGATTCACATAGGCCAGAGAGATCTTCTGCGGGAATACAGTTTCTTGTTGAAATGTTCTGCCGGTATTGCCGTTACTGGCGAACGGTTCGCTGTTAGAGTTCGGTTGCGACATCATCAACTGTTGCGCTAAAGCACTGATGGATAATTGTTGCTGTTGTTTGGTCGCTTGAGTCTGTTGCGGTGTGGTCTGCGTTTGCACGGCTGTCGTGGTCGCGCTGTTTGACTTATGGGCCTGCGGCTGAATGCTTCTTTCTTTAACTTGTTCCAACACACTTTCAAACTCTCGCAGCTGCTCCAGTGTTGTCGAGCTCACTTGATTATTCACCTCAATCGGAGAACCAATTAGATTATCCGTTCTTACTGTCTGCTGCTGCTGCTGCTGTTGTTGCGGTTGTTGCGGCTGTCGCGGTTGTTGTTGTTGTTGTTGTTGTTGTTGTTGTTGTTGTTGTTGTTGTTGTTGCTGCTGCTGCTGCTGCTGTAACCTCGGCGTCAGGACAGCCTGGATAGCCTGTACATTATGTCTGATTGGTGCGCGAATAATATTCAGCTTAACTACTGGAGCTCTACCACCCGGTACCGAGTTGGCATGCGATATGGCCGGTATGAGATTTATTGCCTGATTCGAATTATTGCCGGCTATCACTTTCTGCGTGTAGATAACACCGGTATTTGACGAACTGACGTTTTGCACGAGCTGCGTCAACGTCTGATTGGCGGTCTGCTGGTTTGGACTAACGGCAGTATTCGCCGGATTGTTATTATTGGAACTTGGCACGGCGTTAACCACCTGTCTTCCCGAAGATAATTGCAGATTGGGACCGATTGATTGTACATTGACAGTGGCGTTCAGCTGTTGTTGCTGCTGCGGTTGTTGCTGAGTGTTAGGCACAGACGTCTGTACCGCTTTCGACAAATTTGTTGTTACTTTTTGCGGAGACACCACCGCCACCGGTGGTGCTTGCTGGACTTCACCGAGCGGCGTATCTGTTACGGTGCCAGCGACGCCGCTCGCAACCGCGTCCGTTGACAGAGTGTAAATCGATGTCTTGCGGAAAGCTTGCTGGAACTTTGGCAAAACTTGGGCGTTCTGGGTAGATTGCGAAGAGCTCTTCACGGTAGCGTCGGTTAATCGACTGTATGTATTTCTGTTAGACGGCGCACCACCAGTCACGTTGCTGGCACGTTGCTGCTGCGTCGTCTGTCGCACAAAGCTCGCACCGTTGTCCAAATTCTGCAAGCTCAATATGTTTCTCTGATTGGATGCTATCTGATTGGAATTAATCGACGCGATGTAACTGCTGCCTGGCTTGCAGATAACTTTTAATTGTTCCGCCGAAATAGGCGTCGTAACCACACCTCCTAAAGTTGTAGTAATTGTCGTCGTTGTCGCAGTAGTGATCACGGTCGTGGAGCAGGGTGACGAGGGTGACTTTTTCGGTGATTGATTATTTTGGCTGTTCATGCGTCGCATTTGCACCAATGTTCGCGCCGGACTGGATGTCTCGACGACGACACTGGCGTCAAGCTGGTGGTGCTGGACCACCGAGGTAGCGTTGTTGACAGTCATCGTCGTTGTTGGGATTGTTGAACCAATAGTCGGCGACGCGGCATCCGGCGGCTGATTGGCTTCTTCACCGATAGTGTCCGGCGTACCGAGATTCGAAGAGGACCTCGGCGGTGGTGTCTGGCCAGCTGGACTCAGACCAACGCCGCTATCGTGGCCGCCTGTTGACGATGGCGTGCCTGGCAGTTGTATACTGTTATTACCGCCGCTGCCACTCTGACTACTGGCTACGCTCGGAGTACGTGTTGGCCGCGGAGGCGTGTTGCCACTGACGTTGATCGTCGTCGGCGTGCCTGTGGCAGAGCTTGGACTCTGTGGCACGCCACTTCTGGAGAGCTGCACGACGTTCACCGTGGAACGTTGCCGCGGTGGAACCATCATGTCCAACGAGTTCAAACCCGGAACGTTCTTAGCTAGTAAATCGGAATGTCTCATGTCAGCTAGAATATCGAACTTGGTCTTACCCAAGTTGGATTTGACAGAGCCGAGATGGCTGTGACGATGATTGTGACGATTGCGGTTGACCACGGAACAGTCTAGATCCTTTTTGCCACCAGCGCCGTTGCTTTTCCCGCTTGTAACGCGCTCCTTTTGCTTCTTCTGATACGTTATTACGCTCTTGTTTGGCGAAAACGGCATTGTTTTTTGTATATTAATCAGTTCGCTGGTAATGTCGCCGCTGCTCAGCATCTGTTGCGGCTTCTTGACGCGGTTCGTCAGCTTGCGATCAATTTCGTCCGTGCGCGTTAGCACTATCCTCGGATTTAGATTAAGCGCATTTAGATTTAGGTTTAGATTCGGTATATACTTGGCAATCTCGTTCGTTGCTTGTTGCTCCGCATCTGCCCGACTTCCGTTGTTAGTGCTCTTCTTTTTATTCAACAAATTTTTCTTCAGAGTTTGTGAATTCTGCTTCCTGAACATCCTGAGATTCTTAAGCACAGTCGGATCGCTCCGTCTCCCGCTTATTAGTAATGGCGCCGCAGCTGTGTAAGCCGAGCCCTTGATCGTTTCCCGTTTGTTCTCGTCCATATCCGGAGGAAAGAGCGTGATAAAATCGTTGCTGCTTGAATCGGATGCACTGGCGTCCTCGTGAGCATTTAAATGCCCCGTGTCTTCACCTACAAGCATCTGAAAATGCGACACAGAGTCGACAGTGAGCTTCGACGCTTTTGATCGTTTCTTGCTGGATTCTTTACTGCTTGATTTGTTGGACTTTTTCTTGACTTCCAACCGACATCCGTCGCTACCCAAACTATCAGTCTGACTGTCCTGAGTGTTACTATCGCTGTCCGACACCGAACTGATTCTATTTCTAAAGTGCTTTGGTTTCGGTTCGGCGCTGTCGTAGTCGCTCTCGGACGATTCTAACCGATGGATTTTACGCGCGCGGGCACTGCGCCGGACGCGCAACACACTGCCGCTGTCACTATCAGTCGTGGTGTCGTCCAGACTACGGCGCGCGGATAAGCGCTTGTAGCCGGCTGCCGGTTGAAAACTGCCGAACTGCTCCGAACTATCAGACGGCATATCCGCCCATTGTTCATAGCCTTTCTCGATGCCAAAAAACATATCTTTAGTGTCATCTTCTGATGGCCAGTCCTTAAACTGCGAGTAGTCAATGTTCAGGTACTTGAGCTCCTTGTTTGTATTGCGCATTTCTTCGGCGTTTTCCAGATATCGCTCGCACAGATTCTTTAATTCCTTCCAGTCCAATACCCAGGTGAGCATATGGTAACGTGGACTGCTTAATACTACAGCCAGATCGTCGCACAGTTGCGGCGACAGACCCAGTTTCGCGCCGTCCAGTATTTGACTGGGCACCGTTTTCTCATCGTAATTGGCCGAGCCTGTCACTGCATCGCCTTTGATTAGAATCAGCGCGTCTAACGTTCTCTCTACATTGCTGCCAGTCGTGTTAGCATCATCCAATTGCGATTTATCGTCGTTCATTTGATTACTGTTGGTAAACTCGCTGCAATTGAAGAGTTTGTCGAGCGACTGATCGTTACTCGTATGTAACGAACATCTGTCGTTTGCCGATTTCGTCGTGTCAGGTTTCCTCGTCAGCAAGCTCTTTAGCAATTGATTTGTTCGTTCGAACGTTGCTTTTGATATCTGAGAATTTTGCTCTTTGTTTTCTGCGGTCGAATTTTCTTGTGACTCTAATCGTACCTCTGAAATTGTGAAACTCGGAGCTAAAGACGTCTCTGTGCTATTGAGAGTCTCTTTCGTTTTAGTTTCGGTCTGCGTTTTAACACAAATCTCGGTTTCTACTTCGATCTCCGTTTTAACATCACCTTGTACCAAAGACGTCTCAGCAATGATATTATCTTTTATTATCTCAGTTTTGACATCACTCTCCTCTATTTTGATGCCAGTATCCACCTCAATTTCAGTTTTTACATCAGCCTCGGTTTTCACTGTCGACGTGAGAAGATGATCATCTTCTTTCCTGACCTCTTTTGTAGGCTCCTCCTTGATAGGCGTCTCTTTCTTAATAATTGTCTCTTCCTCGATAGTTGGCTTCAACGCTTCTTCCTTGACAGATAACTCCTTTTGCAAAGCGTTATCTTCCTTCGTCTTCTCACTCGCTTCTTCATTTTTCAGGGACTCTTCCTTGATCATATTTTCCTCCTCCTCCAAAACATCATTCTCTTTCGCTTTCCCACACGCTATCGCCAATTCTTTTATTCTGTCGTAACAGGCTCTGGTAGGATGTAACGAGAATGCTGTCAGTACGCACTCTCGCGCGATGCCTACATTGGTGTCCACTACATCCGCTAATTTGAGGAACTGCACACTCAGACGTTTGGCGGTCTCGCGCACCTTGTCTTTATCCGACTTCGCTTTCTGGCTTTCTAGTTCGTTCATGTCCGTCGTCAGCGCTCTAATGTACAATTCGATTACCAAAGGTTTCACGCTCTCACCGAACTGTAATTAAAAAGAATGTCACATTTTAAACCGTAACTGTAACTAAAAAAATGTCTCATTAATCGTAATTGAAAAGAATTAAAACAAAAAGCAAAAGGTAAATGCTACAATTTGTTTTTTTTTTTTTTATTTAATTTTCTAGTTTTTATTAATTCTTAACATTTTTTAATTTTGTTTTTATGCTTTTATTTTATTTTTTACCAACATTTTTTAAAACTTCATTTCTTTATATTAAAATGTCCACTCACATGTTTCGCAAGTACTGCGCAAAAGATATAAATATGTTGAGCACTTTCCGCAGGTTCGATTAATTTCCTAATCATGCCGGGTAGGGTGAGCGCGACATCCTTCAATTTTGAGTGCAACATCGCCCAAGAATTCAGGATCTGCTCCAAAATGTTCGCGCCAGTTTCCGATACCGGTCGAACCATGCCGGCTGTAACGAGATACTGCGCGACCAATTCCGCGGCCTTTATCGAATTTCTCCAAACACGCGCCGTACCATACTTCGTTGGCTTCTCACCGCTGAGCCTTTGGACCAATTCAAGCCCATCGTTGAGGTCCATTAATTTTAGCTGTAACAAAGCGCAGTTATGAATTCCAAACGCGGCTATTCAATTGCGGAACATGCTTTTGCACACAGTCGCACAGAGAAATAACGAATCAATCCTTCAAACTCAACATGATTTTGCTTGATTTTGCTCAAGAAATTTAAAAACTTTCTACAAGAGGGAATGTTATTTTCTTTTTCTAAATCTCTCGCTCTCGGCGTGTGTGCGTCTGAATAAATCTTGGCAAATTAAATAAGTAGGTCGACGTGAGTCATAACGAAGTAATTTGCTGTTTTCGATGACATTTCTAGAACATGTTGGAAGCAGTAATACTGCTTTTTCGATTTAAAGTAATCCGAGTGTCTCATTTACAATAAGCAGATTTGTCGCTTTAATCACGTATTTGCGAGCGAACGAGCGCGCGAATATACTCGCACGACTTGGACGTAATCCGATATTTTGTCGATCGATACTTACTTGAGCGAAAATATCTTGCGTGCGTTTCAATTTGTACAGGAGGACAATATACACGTCAATCATGTAGTGGACGTGATGAGACTCCGAGAGCGACCGCAGCTGATCGCTTCTTCTGAGGGAGCGTACACACGCAGCGGCGAGGTTCACCGCTATGTCCTCGCAGCGGTCCTCGCAGAGTATCTTCAGTCTCATTGTCAGCAGCTCGCCTTTCTCCGAACAACAGAATTCTGAAAACACAACACGCGCTACTCTAGCAGAGGTGTCGTTTCACGAGAAGGAAACTCTCTTTACGATATCGTCTCAGTGTAATATACAGTGTAGAGCAGTTTTCTCCTCTATTCTTCTTCTGTGTCATTGAGAATTTGAGGACAGCTGAACTAAGTTGAAGCCAAGTTAAAGAAGCACAATTGATCAAATAAAACAATCTTGTTATCAATCCAGAACAATTAAGGGTTAATGCGTGAAAGACAATCGTATCGTGTATAAACTCACCATGCCATATGTCTACATATTATGACTCATCATTTCACATGAATGTGTCTGACATATACAGCTTATTGCATACATTTTTTTAAATACGTTTATAATTTCTTCAAACGGTAAGAAAATATTTGACACTACTTGAAAAATACAGTGATTATTTAATTGATTTTCTTAATAACAGAAAGCATTAACTTTTCGTTCCCTGGAAAACCACCATTTTTATCTCTAATTCGAAGTTAGATCGTCATATCAAAGTGGCACTAATAACAACGTTTCTCGTCTCTTACCCTCTTCATGTTCGGAATCCGGTTGGCCGTTGAGTATACTTTCGAGGACAGGATGCGTCCATGGTCCATTGTTCGCCAAAGCCAGCAGAGTAGCACACCTGGATGCGGCGGGGTGTTGCACCTGCAGCTGAGACGAACACTCCAGCGTAGCCGAACACTTCTGCAGCGTGTGTGAGAAGTGCGTTTTGGCAGCGGGTGGCAACTTCGGCCACTCCCCGCGCAATATCAGTGTCAACGTGTGTCTGCACAAAACGGGAGAACCACAAACGTGAGCGAGTGTTTCCGCGATGCGGAAAGAACAACTATAGCGTACATGTTTTCGATAACGTTTCGCGAACTTGTTTTCCTGTGCCGTGTGGGTTTGCGACACACATCAAAGTCTGCGCTTTGCGAAGACCGAGTATTACGAAGGAGAAACAATCATCTAGTCAAAGCAAAAAACCAATCTGATCTTAATTTTACAATTTCTTAAAGAGAGAGAGTATGACATCTTGTAAGAATATTTCTCTAAAAAATTAAAAATTTCAAGTAAAACAAAAAAATATAATAAATATAAAAGGAAGAGCTTGAAGAGTCAAAAACTTAAATAAAACATCCTGTTTGCTCCAGAACGCTTCTTATATTCAATTAGAAAACAAGAGTTCCGCGTTATTTATTCGTGCCTATATGAGGTTTAATTAACCCGCCAAAAACAATACCGAGCAGGCTCGTTAATTAGACTTCCAGTAAGAGTGAGAGAGAGAGAGACACCACTGAAAATTTTACGAAGAATAATGTTCTCTTGCACGTTCACCCTCCCTTTTGGACCACCCTGTAGCTGCAGGGTGCCTCAGTTGTATACCCGTCACGTTAACGTGAATTTGCGTCGCATTGCTATTCAAAATTCCGGGATCGTTTGTATGACGGCGCTACATATGTGCAGATTCATTACTCTCGGTGCTGTCTCGGTCTCTCTTCCCCTCCACATCTCTCCACACTCTCTTTCACCCTCATACACTCTCCCCGTCTCTATATCTCTCACTTTTTCCCTCCCGTCACGTTCATCTGCGTAGAATGACGCTGTTACATCGAAACTCGTTTCGCAGTACTTTTTTTGTCGAAAAAGCTCCGACTAGAGTAGCAGAAAAAAAGTCGAGTGTACATGTTACGCATTAAATGGGTCATGTACACACGCGGATGTATCTTATAAAAGTCGGAAAATGAGATAAAATAATAATTAACACAATTAAACAAATTACACTCAACTTTTATAACGCGCTATGAGTATTTTTGTAAAATACAAGAGAACAACGTAATATTGTAATTTTAAACAATTACTTGCACAAGGCAAAACGAATTAGTTAATTAGTTTCTAAAAGAAACATTTTAAATTTGTACAATTGCACGCAAGTAAAAATATATTTTTTTACTTATTCTAGTAAAAAGTATTCTTTTTTTATTATTATTATTTAGTTTCATACTTATTTGTCACTGAGGAAGATTCTATACATGAATCGAAACACGTCTGACGTTTTAATAAATCTAAACAATTTTACACACCAACATCCAGTGTTCTTGAGTCTCGTTATCAGCCCTTTCAACTTCTTTCAAAAGTATTCTTTATTTAAGTTTTATATATCGCTTTGTTTTTGGAATTTATAGATTCTTTGAATTGGAATTTATGGATCCGGACTTTCTTTCGACGACAATGTAGCAAGAATTACTAGCTTCAAACGGTCAGTTTCTAAGCATTCTATGTGAATTTATGCGAAACAAGTTTTTTTTTTTTCTAACAAAAGACTTATAGGAGTCTTACTCTGTAAGGTTATATAAGTAAACGTAAATACAATGAATAACGTGCACCCACCTGTGAGCCCATTCTATGAGCGACTGGATGACCTCGGACGGCGCCCTAGGAATATAATTGGTGACATTCTCCCAGGCTGCTAGGAGTGCAGTCACCTTATCGAGGTACCTCTTCTTGGTGTCACTCAACGTTACCTCGAGCCCCTGTGAAGCGACAGAATCGCTCGATTAATATCAGAAATCAGAAAATCAGAATTTAAGAACGCAAGGAATCGATCACTAGTGACATTACAGTGTTTTTACTGAATCCTTCATATACATTTAATTCTTTTAATTATTCACTCAAAAATTCAACAAATTCCAATCGTTTTATCTTCATATTTTAAGGACAAAACTAGAAACAAAAAATGAAAAATTGTAGTATTTCAAAAACTTGATTAATAAAACACCAGAAAAGTAAAACAAAAATAAATATACAGTAATATATTGTTTATACGTGATAAATCAAAATTTTTATTTTATTTTATTTTATTACATTATAATAATGACTCTATTTTTCTAAATGTGAGCAGACGATGTTTCATTATTGAAAATTTTTTTATGTATTGTTTTATATCTACATATATTCTTTGATGGTTTGTCCATTGCAGAATGAGCAATCTCCATAATGAATTTACGATTCATTCTGTCTGTACGTGGAATAATAATGTTCCCATTATAAATTCAAGAGAGTTGAAAGACAATTTATCACACAAATATTTTATTACTAATGCATGTGTGTGTTGCAATAATTTTTTGTCAATTTTCTCCAAAAAAAAGCCAATTTTATCTGAAACTTGCTGACTTTGAAATGACACGCTTCATTGGTAAAACTGTAATATAGATAGTCACCTGAAGTTGTAATACGAAAATGTTCATTGCGCGCATCTTTGTTTGACAATGATATGGCCAGCCAAATGAGAGACGTCGTTCAGCTTTCTAAATCGTGAAATTAACTGTTAAAAATGAAGGAGAGGTTTTACAGCGTGTCTTCATAACTTCGACTGTAAAGTTTTTGACAAATTGTTGTCGAATAAAACTTTCCACTGATGCATTTTCAACTCATCTAGAGACTTTTTGATAATAATTCACATTTTGCACAAACAGAAAAGTTTAGAATATGTTTGGTGTGTACTCCGAATTCTTTGGTACAAAACGTTGCAAACAAGAGTTAACAAGGTTAGAAAATCTGTCACTTCAAGCAAACGTAAGCATGCGCAGTGGTCGCGCGCATGTTGCTACACAAATTCTGAATCAAGCGACAGATTTTCTAACCTTTAAAATCCTTCGTGGACTATTGACATGAGTCTTCCTCCAGACCCAGACCCATTCAAAAATTGCGCATCGGCGTTTCTAGTAAAAATTTATTTTTTTTAATAAACGCTTATATCTTCAAAACTTAGAGATTTGTTTAAATTGTTTTTTTTTTTATTAACGCAGAATCGTTCAAACTTTCAATTCAAAAAACCAAAATTGAAAAATATTTAATTTTTCGCGGAGATGTTCAATTTTAAAGTCGAATGGGTCTCACAAACCTAATCAGTTCAACTAAAGGGCATTTTCGAGAGTCGGTCTACGAAGGATTGAACAATGATATACGTATAATAGTAAATTTCCATGCGGATCATTATCTCGTTTTTACTAAAGTTTTACGTTTATTAAATTATCTACTAATATTTGTTTATCAAGAGTCTCCATAATAATAGATAATCACTTATGCTTCTATAGAACTAATCACAACATTTTTACTTCGCGCCTTTCTCTTTTCAAATTCCATTTATTGAAAAAAATAATACATAATGGATTTTTTTTATTACTTCTCGTTTGATTTTGTAATCTACAATCTACTAAAGTAAACACTCTCTCAAAATAAGTCGTAGTTATTATACAATACACGACATTGATGAATCGATTCGTATCGGGAAATCACGAGGCACAATTCAAGAGATATAAATTTGGAAGAGACTACCATGTCAAAAATTAGCACAATTCAGGAGATATAAATTTGAAAGAGATAACCATGTCAAACATTATCCGCAAAGAGATAAAGAGCACACGGAATCTCCAAGAAAAGAGAACAGGATATTGAAAATCACGACCCAGTATATAAAATCCGTGTTCCTCTAAAAGAAGCGATGTTTTCTAAAACCCGCGTATGACACACATCAGCATATTTGACAATTTTATACCGACAAGATATAACGTGTGTTAAATAAAATAAGAAGAAAAATATATGACATTACGATCGCGTGAGGGAAAAATGACTTTTGAAGAAATTTATCCAGTGCGATTTCTTCGAGCACGTTATCTTTGCTCGAAAATGTTCGAAGGAAAGATTATCTATCTGCCGTTTAAAACATAAAGCGCAGAGAAAGGTTCGTCGAAATATCTAACAGAAATGTGGATTTGGAGAAATTGATAAACGAGAAAGTATCACAAAAAGTATCTCAGCGATGGTACAAAAGGAGTTTCGGAGATTCGCGCACACAGTAATATACATACATATACTAATCTTTCCCAACAGGAAATATAAGGATCTACCGTGAAATCTCAAAGAGAATCGTTGTCGTGTGTGCGCATTTTAGATGCAAGATTTCGACGGCTCGTTGTTCGGTTTTTGAGATCGAAAAAGGTTCCATTCCATTTCGAGCGAGTTAAAAGAGAGAAGAGTCTGCCTTGCAGCATCTATAGTATATATATACGTATTTCTTTTGGAAAACGCGGCTGCACGTAACAAGCGTAATGACATTTATCCGCGGGACTTTGAAGTGACGTTCCCTCGGCAAACAATGTTTACCAAGGACCACGTAGTTTCCGTGGAGGATTGATAACGCGGTTAAAGCTGCGGGATTATTCGGGAATCGCATTATTCAAAGCAATTACCGGTGCGCGCGCCAAGATTTGCGCATTAAAGTCGTACACGAAAAAGGGCGATTTTCGCAAACCGAATTGTGAAATAAATTACTCACAAATCTTCTTTATATTATAGAACAAATTATCCGTGAAAATTGGCGGTTGGTCGCGCACAATTTCACTTTCTCTCGCTTATCAAAAATTTTTAAAAGAATTTTTTTCATAATAATAAATTAAATTTCGTAATAATTTTTTAAATAATAACATCATCAATAAATCTGAATATCAAGTTTTTAGCGTCTCACATTTTCCAATTAAAACCAATATTTTTCAGAGAAAAAGAGGTTTGCCATTAGGTTCATTGTCAAAAAAAATTCCAGCAAGAGATGCATGTGCGTCATGCTAGACAAATAGTGCGAAAAGAGTATACGCTTCGTTATCGGAATAGTCGAGATGTATTTCGGGACTCTGTGATATATACAACTCGTCTGCGGAATAAAAGCTCGTTCGGTATGTACAGCCGCGTGAAACGCATCAGCAAGGAGATTTGTGCGAATCCGATGCACTACCGTAAACATATTAGACCGGATGGCACTCGGCAATAAACCGCAAATACCTCGGCGATCGGTACGAATTTGGCGTGGCGCTGACAAATTCGTCGAGTAAATGTCAATCCTGATTTCCATCGGTTCTTTTTGGTTAATCACCGCACTTCGGCGCATCCGTTCCCATGTACCGGGATAACGCAAAAAGAGAACGCGATCAAAATTGCAATTTTTCTCGCGATAAAGCCGAAACAAGGAGCACATTAAAATTGACTATTTCCATTACTAACAGTTTTTCAGCGCTTTTTACGACCTTCCGTCGTTAAATTAATAAAGTGGTAATCGATACAAATTGGAAGTCGCGCTGAAGAGCAGTCAATTAAATCAAATAATATCGATATAACAATATAACAATAGGATTTCTCTGTAATTGCTGTTAAATTGCGCGTATGGAAATTTAGAAAAAGTTGCGTTATATTCGCACTCTCTCTCTTGCAAACCGTTATCGTCATCGGGCATGGAAAAGCTTTTCCCTTTGTCCGCAAATATTCCTACATATCTGAAAGGAATATTCTCTCTGTGAAGAGACGGAGAAAATGTAGAAGTTCTTATCTATATATCTCGGTGGAGACTTTATGTCGCATAATATTATTCTGTTTGCTCTTCTCGGGCGTGTTTCGCTACATGTGCGCACGTAAGACATCAAAGGATCACCATAAAATTAATATTGAAAACAAGAATTGAAAGATTCAGCATAACAGTGTAATCGAGTTTTTGCTTTCTTTCCTTTCCTTTCATTTTGTTTCTTTTGTTATAATCTTATTCGAGTAGTAATTGTCTTTCAGAATTATTCTGATAAATTTAGACCTACCTTTTTGAAATACTTTATTCCCTCGGGGCTGAACGAGCCACTGTTCGCCGCTGGGATCGATAACTGCAAGAAAAAAAAACCGATGATACCGTTAGAATCATCAGTATCACAAGATTTCATAAGTTACTTAAGTTAGATAATAAAATTTTATAAAAGTGCTCTTAAAGTGTGTGAGAAAACTTTATATAAAACAATATAAATCTATGCATTTGGAAAGAGAGAATCGATTCTCGCAAAAATCTGTGTTCAAGCGAGAATTTGTTACGGCGCTTATTTTAATCGCTCTGTATACACTCTAATGAATCACAATCGCTCCGTTATTATGCAGACAGAAAATCAGACATATTTAATGTTGGGAATGCCCCGCGAATACAATACGAAGACGATGCTAAATCGGTAGTGCAGCTGAAAGCGAGAGAGAGAGAGAGAGAGAACAAACGAAGAGACGTCATCTTCGTAAACTCAAGCTGAGAGACGTCGCGACGCTTCGCGGAAATACCAACGGTATTCCCTGCAACGTACATATCCAGGAACGTACTCGACACGTCGCCCACAAATTCTCTGCGAATGCGCCTGGATGTATCGTGTATCCAGAATACCGAGGGGGATATGTATGTACAGCGGAGAAAGGGGGAGAGAGAGAAAGAGAAAGAGAGAGAGATTCTTCAATGCAGAGAGGGAACGCGAGTGCATCTTTGCGCGATCAGCGAAAAATCCCGACGCAGAGTAAACACAGCGCCGAGACACGACGGCGCTGCTTTAACCCATCTATGCACTGGATCTCCGTAAAAAAACGAGAAAGAGAAAACCCAGAGCGTTTCATCATGATAGATTACGAAAGTCAGCAGTACTTGTGAACATGCGCGATATGACGCTCTAAAAAGGTTCTTTAGATGGAATCTTTCGACACGAGATGGTATCGAGCAAGTTGCGCTCTGTATTATTAGTTTAATTAATTATTAGGTACTTAAAAACTATGACAATTGAAGTTTTGGAGATGTAATTTTTGTAAATACGACGCGTAAAAGTTTTTACGATCAATTTCTGAGAAACACATTTTACGAGCAATTTTCTAATTATTACGTGCAACGTTTTTAATATAACAAAAAAAGAAAAATAACCACGTTCGTGCAACAAGTTTTTCGTAAATCTTTAAAGGCCGCAAGCACGCGAGATTGTTACGTTGAACACTGCGGCACGTCTAATATACACACACATACACAGAGTAACGGCAATGTCAGAAATCAATTGTAATGTTGGCTTTTATTATATGAAATACGGGTCAATAAGTACTTCCAAGGCAATTTCCTACAATATATATTTTCTGTCCTACCCATACATGTGTCATTTTTACGATGTTTACCACGTACGTTGTACATGGCATAATCTGCGAGGTGTCACTAATGCCATTTCTTCATTTTTACATCTGACATTTTATTATAATATATTACGTTTGGAAAAAAGTAATATAATAGAGCTATCTCTCGCACAGGTATGCATACATTCCAATTATTCCGCTTCTCAGCATGAAAATCCAGGAATTCTAAATTTATAACTATACATTTTCTCTCTTTTTTTTGTTTTTTTTTTTTTTGTTTTTTTTTTTTCAATTTTTTTCTACACTTTACTCTTTAGAGAATTCGGAACGTTTATGTATGGAACGTTTCAATCTTCCGGTCTCTGTGTAGGTGTGTGTTATTACGTCGGTGTTAGCATTTTACCGCAATCCTCTTTTTTTCGCCCAACATAATTTTTCTTCGCGACAAGTTTCTGAAGATACGCAAGACATTTTTACGCAGCGCATCAGTTTCGCTTTCCAAGCTAATCCAATCGTTTTTTCCAACAAACTTTCGCCGACGATCACTTTGATTTTTTTAATCCATTCCGTTTTTTCCGCGCGTTTTCCACGATATTTGAGTAAGTTTTGCTCGCAATCCGCTTAGAATTATCATGCAACAAAAGCGCCGGAAATATCGAGCGCGTGGGATTCTCTCTCAGGCTTAATTTCGCGACATTTATCAAAATCGATTTATCCGCGCCGGGCGATCTCTCGGCTCGCGAATCTCCGGATCGGCCTCCGATGGCACACACAGGCCGGCGGCTTCCCGGAGAATTACGAATCTAGGTCAAATGGATCCGCCGCGTAATAACTTTTGAGGTTGACATTGAGGCATCGCGAAATTCCTCCGGGCTTTCATCCGGCCGAACGATATTACGAAAAATGAAATGTTTGCTTCTGTTATATGTAAAACTCTACTCCACCCGCGGTATATCATTATTCCTTCGCTATTATCTCCGCAACCTGCTTCGAACTTTGTTCGTTAGATATTGAAAATAAAACGAGTTTGCGCAGATTAATAGAATAAAGTTTTTTTACGAGAGAATTAAGGTGCAGTAGAGAATACATCTCGAATTTAACTCGAAATTTGATTATATCATTTTTTTTGTTTGTTTGATTATATCCTTTTATGAGCTTTTATTTTCAAAGAGATGATTTGCTCTCCGAGTGTGGAAACGTAACAATTGCTGTTTTGTTTACGAACTGAGATATGGTGACTGATCTTCGTTCTCGTTACACGGGCACTAAACAACATCCTATAGCGCAGCTTCAAGAATAATACAAATACGTACGTATTCGAGAAATTCTATATTGTCGTTTGAGGTTTGCAAACCATTCCGTTATTTGCAATAAATGTTCCAGTAGTGATACAAGTT
Organism: Pseudomyrmex pallidus; assembly: GCA_014825455.1. Classification (NCBI taxonomy): domain Eukaryota; kingdom Metazoa; phylum Arthropoda; class Insecta; order Hymenoptera; family Formicidae; genus Pseudomyrmex; species Pseudomyrmex pallidus. The sequence continues at coordinate 142,174 of QVNV01009238.1, forward strand.
CTCTGCAACTGTTCGCGAAAATCCTTACAGTTCTCGCTTGTAACGGAAATACCAAGATCTCTTTGTTGCTTAAACAACCACGTAAACAATGCGTCCTCAAGAGCTTCGTTTATAGCCGGTTTGATGGTTTTTTCTGTTCAGACGCATTCCACGAGTGATCATCATTACAGAGAACTGTTCAATCTTTGTTCGACGTTTTTTCCAATGACTAACTGCAGGACCAGTTACATCAGAGCCAAACGCATTTCTTTCAGTGATTCATTCGCAACTATTTGATGAAGAGTCTCTCAAATTTTTTTTTTTTTTATTGACAATATAATAGTCTTCCTCTTAAAACTCGTGGTATAATGTGTATAATTAAACAATAGATACTCTACACTATGACTAACACCGATCGGTTCCTGACCAAGTTGTAGCTCTGCTTAAAGCTGCGCTAATACTGAGAATGTTCGATTTTGTCGCCCGTAAAGCGGAAGCACAGATCACCCGAAAAATCAGGTCTCATTCTATTGATAAACATAGAAAAGCGATCGTTACGATAAACGATATTCAAAATAAGTCATTGTTATATACGATATTATTTGTGTAGCGAATAATCGAAAAAACTTCGGAAAATAGAGCACCGGATAATTGAAAAATCCATACAATCGCATTTCCGAGGTCCCACTGTACATTAAAAAAAAACTCAACTTTCCGCAATATACAACTGTTTTTTATTTTTTTATTTTTTTTATTTTTTTTATTATATTGTGCAAGATTTGCGAAAATGTCTGCTTTACATTTCAGCAGTCTCGCGAGAATGAACCCGCTCTCTCTCTTCAATCAATATTTCTTCAGAATATACTTATTAGAGCGCGCGGGAAAGAAGAAAAACTTGACATAACGAGTCAATCAAATGTAATCCAGATGGCAATAAAAATTTCTAGAAGCAGGTGCGAGATCTGCGATTCTTTTTTCCGAGCACGCACGCTCGGTCGATCGTTAGACCGGAGCTTTATTCCAAAGCGCAACTCCCAAGCTCCGCTTACTTACACGGAAAAGTCTCGCAACGTCTTCGCGCGCAACTTTGCCCATTTGCAACTTTCGCGTTGAGGTTTCCCTCACTCGTGCGCGAGTCTGCCCTTGTTCCTCCCTTCTCCGGGAAAAAGGACCTCGGTCCTCTCTCCCAATTTCGTTTTCTTTCCGACGAAAATGGTTTTACGTTCTCGCGTAACAAATCCCGCAGAAGACGCAGAAGAAAACGAGAGAGTTTAATATTCCTTTTCTCTCTCGCTCTTTGTAATTCTTTTCCAGAAAGAGTTGGACGGACGTTAGAATAGCAACTCCCGCTTCTTTCTTCGCAAAGTGCTATTTCACGAAATGCAGAGACACAAGCGTGTAACAACAACGCGCGATATACAGAGAAGGAAACATTTTTCAGAAAAGGAATCCGAAATTGATTTTTATCCGAAAGAAATAGCGTATGTGTAGATATATAAAAACATCGGAATAAGTCTGGTATTTGAAGCGAATGCAGAAATTCTGCAATCTCACTGACAAGAATCTACTTTCATGTAATTTTTTTTATTTTATTTTTGTTTTATTGGATGGAAAGAAAATATTTATTCTGTGAAGTTGCCGCGATAAATTTAGAATATAATAGTGCTCATCGATGTGTCACACAAAAAATATGTAACCAAAACATCGGCCAAATAAAAATTGTAAATTATAATGAAATTGCAACTGTAATAAAATTTTAATAAAATAAATTTGCCGTAATAAGAGCAAAATCCATCGATGTTAATGGAATTGTTATTTCATATATAATTGCAAGTGATTATTAATTGGCTATTCAGTGCTCTATTCAATACGCAATGAATACATAAATTATTCAATACGCGGAATAGCAAAGAGAAAATCACATCAGAATTCAATTATATTCCTCCCGTGCTTTTTAACAGTTCTTCTCCATCCGGTCTTATATATTGTTGCTGCATATTTTAATTAGTCGCAGAAACTCAATCGTTTACAAGAGCGTTTTCGTTCCGGTAACATTTGGAGAATTACGGGGAAAATACAAATACAGACCGAAATATACTCGTGATTTTGTTTTCTCTCGTTTCTGTCTGTCTGTATTTTTACAATATACTTTTATTTCTCTCTCTCTCTCTCTCTGAAATTAACTCTTCGTTCCTTAAAGCAAGCGGAAAAGTTTTGAACTCAAAAAGGAAATAAAGAAAACGAAATTCTCTTTTATTTGAAATAAAAATAAATCGCGTGGCAACATAAAATGCGGGTTGGTATCGGTTTTCCAATTTGACGCAGCATCCAGCCGCGTGTAACCGACACACGATCGATATACACGCTCAATTATTAATAAGAAACTACCATTTTCAGATGTAGTTAATTATATTTAGAGAATTGATATTCTCCCCGTCGCGTTGAGGAAACGGCGCGTGTCGCCGACGCGTTTTATGCCATCTCGTTCGACAGCCGGATACGACAACTGACAACGTTGAATTTCCGATATCAAGCGATGTACAATATCTTGCGAAGAAATAATGTAAGAAAGATACGTGAAAAAGTAAAATGCACGTTTTGAACGCTTTTTTTGTTTGTTTTATTTTTGTCGCGAAATATCGTCCGCTCGCGGTGTAAAATTTTGCGGTACGCAACAATACTCCAATGATATTTCGCGAGGTCAAAATTATAATTTAATTATTCGAGAGTTAATGAGCTTTCTAATTTTCTCCCGGTGCATACCGTATATACATCGAAAATAACAATTATTATTATTATCTATCCGTGTGTTTGAGTTCCGTAAAATTGATTTGACCCCGAGCGTGAAAATCGGTAGACCAACCGAACACATCGAACGCGATGCGTGAATAATTAACTCTACGTGACGCACACTTCCAGCGTTTTACACTTAAAAAAAAAACATCGTAATATAAAAGTCAAAATAACATCTAAATTTGTACTATCGATCTGGTGCATACGATAATATAATCTGACAGGTATATAACATGACAGGTATAAAGTAAAATTGTGTGCACGTTTGAATGATGAGAAAATTATATCTCTGGAGTGTGACACACACACACACACACACACTTTTCTCAGTGAACTCTGAAGAGTCATCGATTCGACAATAAAAAGAGTTGTCACAATCGAGCACAATGAAGAGCAGTCGGAGTAGTCTCGTCTCGCTGCTGGACCTGAGATTTTTCAAATGCATGTTTCCGAAGGAAATAAATTATTGGCTTTCTTCCAAAAGGGTCTCCTGTATCCGCACATGTGATATTCTATTCTCGTCGAATATCAAGAACATTTTTCCGAGAATATGTGATGATATATTTCATTTATATATATGTATGTACAATATATATGTTCAACTCTTAAACAAATTCAATTGGAATAAAATATAAAGAATGATGCTTGGGAATCATCAAACGATATGTTCTCTTCGTTTTGGAAAACACAATCGCGTACGAAGAATGGCACGAAAGCAATGCACGCAGTCTTTGGGAAACTGCCAAGTCAAGTATAATGCTTAGCGAAAAAAGTCGATTCGAAGCCAGGCTGGCGAAGCCGATATGCGCGGCGTTTGGCGAAATACATTCGAAATATCCATTGATTACGTTCTTTTCTACTCCCACGCTTGCTGTTCTGCCGATAGTTCATGATTTCTTGGCGCAAAGCCAGAACGAAACTGAAATTTCGCTTTTTTCACTTAGAAAACGCAAAATTTTTCGATATAAGTGTTTAAATACATCTATTCTTGCTATTTTTTTTTTTAATATATTGTTAAATTGTCGGAAGAGTCTTTCGATGTCTTCCATCAATTCTTGTAGCAACAAATAACGACCAACTTGCATAATTAAATAGACTCTGTGTACAAGAGACATGTATAAACTTCAGTTTGTACTCTTGGAACACTGTTGTCATACACAGACACTCGGAGGGTCGGTACGGCAAAGAAGATTGCCGAGGGTTCCCCAGTGAGCTTCGCTTTTCTTCTTTCCGGGTTTCCTGCGGGCTGCTTTAGTGTCATGTAGCAACCCAAGATACCCATTGGCCCTAGGTAAGTCTCTTTCTCTCCCTTTCTCTCTTTCTCTTTCTTTCTCTCTTTTTCACCGTCTCCACTATAATTCTATCTACTGGAGAAGTAATAAGGGTAAGACTCGTGGCGCTAACGTCAACAAGCTCTTTCGTTTATCTAACACTGGAACGTTGAATCGTGCTCTTTTTCTTCCATAAAAAAAGTGTTGTTGTAAGAACATCGCAGTATGTTCTCACAATTATTTTGCACGAGTAATTATTTTGTCGTGTCGCGCACAACATGCGTGTGCACAAATAAAACACGTCGGAGTAATGCTTCTAATATTTTTTGCCGGTATTTCTTGCAATAAAATATATGTTGCTGATATATATTATTTTAGCGAGTTAATAGTTTTCGCAGGATTGTTCAACAAAAAAAATAAATAAATAAATTCCCGATATTTTTTATTCCGATGTTGTATTGCGCCACTCGTGCAAAAGCCCCAACATTATCAATTCGACGTTTCTCGCGATGGTTGGCATCAGGAAGATCGAATCGCCATCGAGTTACACAAACACACAAATAAATCTTAATAGAGAGAAACAAAAAATAGACGAATAAAATATTGTACCGCTTGTTTCCGCGATCTCGTTGATCGGGCATTTTTTTCAAATCGACAAAATGAAACTCATGGGTGGCAACATAAACCCCGTAGCGCTTATTGCACGGACGTTTATTCTCCTCTCTCGTCTCTATTTCTCTCTCTTTCTCTCTCACGTGTAAAACTGGACAGGCTGACGAGTCCGGGACCCAGTGGTGGGTTATTCGCATGAAATTCCGCGGTTGTATACGTCCAAAGCTTTGAGCTTTGAAATTTCTTTCTCCCGATACTGACAGCCAATTAGTGCAATAACGCGTGCATTTTCTCTCTTTCCCTCTGTATACCTGTTCCATCGTGAAACCGGCATTAAAAAGGATTAAGCTCGCCACGCGCTCTTCACTTTCTTGATTGCCGGGTTCAAAGTTCGCGATCCCGCGTCACTACTGAATATCGAAAAACGGAGTAAAGTTACAACGCGATGCGCGAAAAAGCGACACACCTTCAGTCAGCGAGAATTTCGCTTGCTTAAAAAGCTTTTCCCACAAACTGAAACATAGTAGCTTTTATTACTGATATGAACGGTACTTTATTTCCAGAATGGAAAAACGGTCCATATAACCTACCCACATATAACTCGATAACATAACCGCGCGGGACCAGATCGATTCTTTCGTCCGGAAAGTTAGTCTTTTATTCCGAAAGAATAACAACAGTCTTTCTGTTCTTTCTTTCTTTCTTTCTTTGTCTCTCTCTCTCTCTCTCTCTCTCTCTCTCTCTCTCTCTCTCTCTCTCTCTCTCATTTCGCTTTTCCTTCTCGCGCTTGCCGAACGAAGCTGCATTGGATATCCAGCGTCTTACAAAGTACTCGGCTTATCCGAGAAAAGAAAAATATTTTCCACCACATACGCGGTCACTATAATCTCACGTCAAGACGATGTCTGAAAACTAAACACGTATTCAGCTTTATATTTTTCTGTGTTTTATTTAATACATTTGTTGCTGCTTGAGTTACAAAAAAAAAAAAGAAAAAAATTGCTTTTTATCTTTACGTGTGTGTGTGTGTGTGTGTGTGTGTATTTTATGTATATAATATAATGTATTATATATATAGAATATATATAGAATATATGTAGTATAACCGAATTGTAAATTAATAATGTATTGGATTATTAATATTAAAAATACATAAATTTAGAATAAAACATATTGGGAGAGATAGAGAGATTTAAAGTTTGAAAGTAATTTCAAAAATGCAATTAATTTTATAATTAAATAATTAATATTAATATAGCTGAGAAATAAATAAAGCAGGGACATACTGAATTTGATACAGTCTCTGTGTAAATTCCGACTGCTGGTTGAAATTGATATTAATTTATATCCGGTAATTTATAATGCATTGTTGGCTTCTTTGCACAAATTTATTTTCATTTGTGTGTTTGAAATAAGAGCTTTATATGTCATAAATGTTTTTAAGATATAAATTATTTCTAAAATTCTGAATGATCTTCTTTGAGCGTACAATAATTCGGCAAATGAAAAAATTCAACAGCCAGTGAGATAAAATACGAATGCTAATCTGCTCTTGTTATATTTGTACAACATTTGAATGACATTATATCAAAATCCCGAGATAACGCAACGTACCTAATTTAAGTTTTAACGAGAAAACGATCTCTCGTTTAAATAATAAATTTTTGTCCATTTTATTATCTCCTCTCTATCGACTCGACTGAAATAGTGCGAAATAAAGTTTCTCGCTGCATCTTTTTCAGTCATGTCAAACATTCACTAAACTCTCCCTCCGCTCACGTCATCATTTCTCTCCGTCTGGTAGTGCTTCGCGCAAGATTAATCGGCGCTGCTTCTTATTGGTCGCTTCTGCTTATTCGTGACGAGCAGTAATTATTCTCCCTTCAACGTCTCCCAACGAAGCCGGGGCCTCGCACATACGAGTTATCTATCGATTACTCGATTCCGAGCGCACCTCGCACGTGGAATTTTGTTGTGACCGGCGGGGTCATTATCTTCCGTGTAATAAGTTACGTGTGTATAAAATGAGAAATCATTCCGGCTACTCATTTGTAATAAACGTTTCGAATTTTTGCAAAGTTAATTCAAACGCCGACGCAAAGAGCTCGGCACAAGCAATTACAAGTGAAGTTTCATAATAGTCTGTGAAAATAGCAAATGTATTCGTTTCTAAAAATAACAACGTCCCTCGTAACGAGATTAAAGACGCCAATATTAAACAGAAACATGACAAGATGCGATCGTTTGAAGCTCAGCATTACACAGAGGGAAGTTTATCTTCGTTCTTCACTTGAAAGCAAACGTCGGCAAGCGAGTAACTGGATCCTCCGACGCGACTGTTATCACTTCTCGCTTAGATTCGCTATCGTGCCAATTTGCACGTGAATACTTTCTCGCGCGTAGCTGCGTAGTCTCGCGAATTATTCGCCGCTCATTTCCGCGCGCTGAAATTCTCTGAAACTTGCTTCTCAGATTTCCAATTCCATGTGCTGAATGTCGAGACAAGAATCATCGAAACTGAAGTGTAACATAAACACACGACATTCGAAATTTTTTAAAATTCGCAATATGTATTAAGTTATTGATTAATAAATGTAAGCCAATGCGAAAAAAGCGATAATCCAGACTCTATGAGCGTGTAGAATTTTCATGTAAAGAAAAATGATTTAACTCTTAGCAAATGACACACAGCTTCTTGCGATCAATTGATTTTCACAACTGAAAAAAACAGACCATCGCTTTCCACGCGCTCATTGATCCACACTCATTAATTAACAACTCAATAAATATTGCAAATTTTACAAAATGATACATGACTTTTCTGTTAAGCCAATCTATCTTCATATTTTTACCGTGTCAAAATTTTTCAAACACCCTGTACATAGCCGCAAATTAGGGTTGACACCTATTTAGGACAACAAATCCATCTTTGACATGGGTTCACGTTAAGCTGCGCGCACACATCCGTAGCAAAATGGAACAAAACTGCTGAGCCACACTCCATGAAGAAATTTCGCGTACCAAAGAAGGACAAACAACTATATAAAAAGAAGGACTTGCACGTGTGCACGCAGCTTTAGGCTGTCAAGACTATATCCCATCGACGGAAACTTTTCCCCGTGGCGTATCCAGGCGGATGTGATACTTTGCACGTGCACCATACAGTGCGCCCCGTATTACGCGTAAATTTTCACGTGACCGCGCACACAAATGGCCGCATCATTTCGCGGTAACTCGCGGAACGGCCCGGCGTGTTATCCGACGCGAAAAGTAAATAGGTTTACAGTCGGGACCGAGAACTCGCCGCTTAAAAAGGCACGTATCACTTATTCCGCTCGAAATGCCACGTACGCTCCGTTTCTAAACTCACCTCTCCCGGTTATTTCGTATAATCTCGTAATATCGGAAACGCATTTTTCGCGCGTGTGAAAACGTAAACGTATTCAACGATCTTCCGTTTGAAAGCCATAAACTCACTCGAATTATATTTGTTTCGCGCGCGTACATCCGGTAATTATATATATAAATTCGTTTTTTTTCGCAATATCGATCGCGTATACAAACATATATTTTGTTTTTGAAAAAATCAGGACCTTCATATTTCTTTTTCAAATATATTTATTTCTTGCTAAAATTAAAATAAAATTCTTTCCGCTCTGTGATTTTTTTTTGTTTTTTTTGTTTTTTTGTTTTTTGCCTAAATAATGCAAAGTGGTCAACGTAATTATTATGTATAAACGTTACGGCGGCGAGTTGGGAAACCACCTGTACGTTATAGAATTGTTTTACTCTTTCTCTCGCTTCTCTGTTCCCTTTAACTTTCGACCTTTTACGCCGCCACTAACCCCTCTTTTTCGGTGGAAAGCGGGGAGAGAACCAGAAGGGAGATTCTCTGCCCACCTATTTTCAAGGGAATACGGACAGGGTTCTTAATCCTATAATACATGCGCCGTTGTGTGACGTCAGAACAAAGGCAGTGTGCGAAAAATAGCGGAGTCGAAACGGCCTCACGTATGCTTTGTGGCGCACGGCTGTGTATGGGTTGAGTGCGCGTGCAAGGGGATGGTATTCGTAAAACAAAAGTATGCTAACAGGGCTGTATTCTGGTAGTACAATGAAATGTCTCCGTTTGTTGGAATTCTATATCCGGTCTCAATTTTTCTAAAACATCTAAATGTGTAATAAAATTGAGAGAAAAAATTTACATTATAGAACTTAACATTACAGAGTATTAACATTACAGAGTATAAAAAAAATTTTATAAGTAAAATTCTTATTGCTTCAACTAACTTTTATTTAGTTTTAGAAGTTTTTTATAACACTGACTTAATTTTTTTGATAAAATTGTTTAATTTTAAATATTTCAACAGTTGTCGAAATTGTGTAAAAAGATTAAACAGAGCTACTGTTTAGAAATTTTTATAAGTAAGCCGTCATCTCTCTTTTTTCCTTCTCGTTTCTTTTTGTCGCATTAATTCGATCTGTCAAGGCGACGTATTGTATATATCGCGACATTCTGTCGCGTGCAACACGCGAAAGGTCGCGCTGGCTTTAAATGTACTCCGGAGCTTTAAGAACCACGATTTTCCGATCTCTCCATGACCTCGAGATTTGTTGCTGGACATTTAGAAATTTCATCCGGCAGATAAATAATCGCAGATAAGTAATTGTTGCTTACAATCTGTTTCAATTTTTTTACGACCAGTAAAAAAACATATGCACGTTTATTTCCTATTACGCAAGCCGTACGCACCCGAAATATGCCGCGAATTAATGCAAAAAAAAAGCAATTTAACGCGGAGTTCAAATAATTATGAAAAAAAACTTTTAAAAGCTAGAGAATATACTGTTCAAATAACAATAAAGTTAAAGTTAATTTCCGTCGCGTCGGCTATTGCGTGGCAACAGGTGGCGCTTTGTGCAAATAAATAAAAAAAAAGTTTAATTAGGTACAAAAATGTACCGCATTTAACTGATTACAATATTAGCTTTCTTTGATGCAAAACAATTTATAACGAAACTAATATACATAAAAACGTGTATACATATGTATCGATTATTCGATCAATTTACTCAAGTGTAAGAAAAGTTTTTCATAAAATATTACTTTCTTTCTCTTTTTGTTTCACTTTGAATCACACCGTGAGGATAACATCTAATCTACGAAAGACTTTATAAATAAAGCTCTCAGTCATTTTTGTCAACAAAATTTTATCGTGATATTACGTAAGCTGTAGTTTTATTCGTAGATTCAACGTAAACAAGAAGGAAAAAGTTACCTTTTACCCTTTCTCTCTGCTAACCTAAATAAGCGACCGCGATGTATCTTGTTACAACTCTTCATGCTTCTCTTTCTCTCTCGGAAATGTCGATGCACATATAAATAGATATCATCACGTCGTACATGTAATAACGAACAAAATATCAAAACGAAATGTTACACAGGAACAGAGAAATTTACTTCACCACCTTTTTTACAATTTAAACGTCGAGATCTATAGTTTTGCTGAGATTTCTTTTAACAATTTCTGATGTTTAATACCGCGAATCAAAAGAGCGCTTCTCCTCTCATACACATCCCCTTTAAAAGGTTTTCCTAGAACGAAACCGACGCGCTGAAAGAAAAGCGAGAGTAGGGGGATAGATAGAGGTACCTCACCCTTCAAATATGGGAATGGCGGAGAAAGAGAAAGAGAGATAGAGACTTGGTCTCGTTAAATATCACGCCGAAGAAACCTTTCCATCAGGGGATCGTCCAGGACAAAACGGGACGTCGTTTGCGATAGATATTGCAAGAGTCGCCCGGGTACTCGGAGTTAGTATACGGCACAGGGAATGCCATTGTTTCCCTTCTCGGAGGGATGCAGAAGAACACGAGGAAGATCTGAAGAAGAAAAGATAATAGAATCGGAATTGTGATTAAATTTGCGAGCGTTCGCACACCACGAAGCGATAAATATTATTCCGGAAACAGAGAAAGAGAGAGAGAGAGGGAGAGAAAAAGCCTTTACATTTGCGTAAAATGTGACGGAGTGACAAGATATTCCAGCACGTATCCGATATATTCATTCAGCGCTGATGTTTAATGCAATCTCGTTTCGTGATTAAATAAAAGTCACTCTATTAGCGCCGACCTGGCGCATATAAACTCAAGAAAAAAAAACCTGACGGTTTCTCCTATTATTCTCCGTGAAGTTAATTTTCTGAATATAAAGAACAGTCACACATACATACATACATACATACATACATACATACATACATACATACATACACACACACACACACACACACACATACCGTCATTTGCTATATTGCGAGATAAATTTTTCTAGTGTAAACTAAATAAACTTCATTTTGTGCTATCGTACAATTTATTCAAAGAACATAAATAGACATCGACGTAAGCGAGTTAAAGATATAGGTCTTTTATGACTCTCTTTACAAAAGAAATATTGAATGCTCGGAAAATGGACGAAATTTCCGAAGCTCACGTTTTATCCGATAAGTCCACCGAATCCGCTTAAAATCAGCTACATATAAAAGGCTACAATATAATTAAAAGAGAGAGGGACATTAATAACGGTGCTTCTTTCATTTAAAAAAAAACAAGAAGTGGAAAAAATAGCGGAAAATGATACAAGGATATTTATGTCTTTGTACATTGCATTCTTATTGCGATCTTATGCAATTCAACATGCACATTCAATTGACCTCGGGTTGTACGGATTTAATTAAGTCACATAATAGCGATCATAACCAAAACGAAAAAAAAAGTTTCATTTCAAACATGAGTTTTGCGAAAAGAGAGAGAGAGAGAGACCCGGTAAAACTTTTTTTGTTAGATATCTGGAACTCTCCGCTCTGGTGCAATAATAACTGCGCCTCGCGATCCAATTAATTTCGCTGCTTTCCAACGGGGAAAAAGAAGGACACATAAAATGCGAAAAGCACGATAACTATGATTAGGTATGCCGCGAATGGGCAGCTGCAACATAACAAACTTCAAAAAGTTGCTTTCGCAGTTTGAAAAGTTGCTCGGACGCGCGAGCGGCGAGCGATAGCGAATATTGCGCTGTCCAAGCGCAACGAGAAACTTACGCATACACGCTCATCGTGCTGCTCTCTTTACTTATGTTTAAGTTTATCTTAGCGACTTTTCGAATCCTATTTCGCGGAAATAACTTTCATTCTTCTTCGGTGTGTTGTTTTAATTTCAATAATTGCAAGAGACACAGAGACGACGGTTGAGAGACTATAACAGTACGTCAAACAAAAGCAAAAAAAAAAAGAGCAATCTACGACGTTCTCTCACTCTTTCTTCGACGTATCACGTTTTCAGGTCAGATGAAAAATTCCCGGACCTTGACACGAATACGTGCGAACTGTGTGAAAACTCGCTTCCATCGGACGACGAGATAAACGTCGCAGCGCAAAACTTATCTTCATTTCGCGCGACAGTTACGCGCGACTTTTGCGCGCGCGGAAGTGGTGTGATTCCTGTTAATTTTCGCAAACAACGATATTTGCGTATAATTCTCTCACCCGAGAAGATGCGCGTCCGTGGAGAGAGTAATAGTAATAATAACGCTATTAAGCTGGATATCACATTGTGCGGAGTGGGATGAGAATAATTAAAAGCTCATGTAATTCGCGAGGCGCAGAGCGGGGCCAGAGAGCGCATTTCCGGTGAGTGCCGAAAAATTTGTTTCACGTGCCGATTTCGAGGAGGAAACGAGAGGGTTTTCAAGAACAATTCACATCGCGCATAAGTTTCACAGTCGGAAACAGACGCGTGTGACGCATATGCAAATTTTCAAGGAGAGAGAGAGAGAGAGAAAGGGAGATGTAAAACACCGCGCCGTAACAATTATCAGGAGACATCGCGCGCGTACTTCGAATTTGCACTCAACGTAAAAGCTTAACAATGCATATCGCGGTGTTACAGCGACGCCGGGCTTTCCCCCCTTCACCCTCGCTTTATCATGTAAATGAACCATCGACCACGAAGAATGACGATAAATCCCAAAGACGAGTGACATGGAGCGTTATGAATGCTCGACGCGATGCCAACCACCGGGCCCAAGCGTTATTGCAGCGACACGATTAATAATAAATAACCCGGTTCGCGATTTTCGCGTTCTCTCGTCAGCGCACATATTTGCGCAAGATAACAACGTATCGAGATTGAAATAAACAGACTCGCATTCTCTGCAGCTCGTTTTCTCAAACAAACTTTTATTATGTAAACACGTGATGTGACATTGCCTTTCTTTTAATTACAACTCTTTCTCGACAGAAATAACATTAATTATCTAACTTCAAAGGGAGGATTTAATACCAGAATTACGGTATTGAAAAGAGAGTGTAAACACATGTGATTCGCGAATAGCGTATAAAACGCTTCATTCGTCGTTAATAAAGTCTTTATGAAAAATATAATGTATAAAATATTATACGTGTGGCAATATTAAAAAATTAAATTATAAATTTTTCTTAAATTTTTTTTTTTTTGAGCTAATTATGTTAAAATAAATAAGAATTATTAAATATTTGTAAGCAATTCAAGTAGAACGTGTTTCACAAAAACAAAAAATCGTATAAAAAAATTGTATAAAAAAATCTAAAGACGCAGAAAGCTATGAAAACTCTACTCTCCATTTAAAGGGCACTTTACTTTAACGAAGTTTTAATACCGCGTTCAACTCGCCGTGGAATTTAATATCAATAATTACAAAATAAATAATGGTTCGAAATTCTTACGTAAAAATATCATCTCGCGCGAGCTTACGTAAACGAATCTGTACCGGATGATTCGCGCGGTTATTTATTATTGCGCATATAGAGAAAAGAAGGATACCTATATATCAATGAAAACACGAGAGACGCGGGATGCGGTTGCCAGCAAGTTTTACGATTGTTTGCGCGATCGCGCTGCTCTACAACGTTATGCCTTCGCGGTAAAGCCGCGGGATTACGTCGGATAACGTCGCCGGTCGCAATAACTAATAGCGTATAACTGTCGATTTTTCCAGGACGATGATTACTCGCGCGAATCGATATACCCGCGCGAGTAATCCACTTGCTCTTTGCGATCTCGCGTCGATTTAATTAAAATCTACATTAACGACGACGCGCGGCAATGTCGCGCATAGGTGCTTGCTTGTGTATTTTTCAGCGGAGTGGGAAAAGGAGTTTTCCCGGAGAGGCGCACGTCGATCGAACCACCACCCCCCACCGAGGTGGTGGACGGTTTTCCGGCATCAGGAGAGAGAAACATCGAGAAAGGAGAGGAAACAGGACGAGGGTGAAAGCCGATGGCAAAAAAGTCGACCGTCAAAAGCCAGAGCATCCCCTTTAAGCCTGTGGAGAATCGTGTGTAGCTGTGTAGATGTGTGTAGAGGAGAGAGAAGAGTGTAAGTGGGTGTGTATGTGTGCATTTTATATGCATGTGTACACACGAGTTTTCCCAAGAGCGAGGTTTTTATAATAAAAAAAAAAAAAAAAACTGTGAACGACGGGAATTGTATTCCGAGACGACCTGCGCAGTTCAGCGGTGGCGCGACATCGCCTGATTAGATAGCGCGGATAATCGTAACCGGCACAAGTAAAATCTCGTGGACTTTTAACGGCGAATTAACTTGCTGCAATGCTCTTGTGGCGTTGCGGTGCACACAGCTTGCTCTTTGTATCGGCTACCAACCAGCGCGCGTGCGCGGTGTTTGCGTCGAGAAGCAAAAACACACCGAGTTTTCGGCCGAAAATCGAGAAACAAGAAAACGTCCACAACTCCATACGTTTATTTCCGCGGAAAACGTTTCCAATCTCTCTCTCTCTTTCTTTCTCTCTGCCGCCGCCGCCACCGCCGCCGCTCTTACATAATATCGTCCATTTTCGTCATAAAACTGTGTGTGTTTGCGCGATTTCAGGAAAAGTATATTTCCTGAAACGCACAAAACAGAGCGCGGAAAAATGAATTCTTCACACGTAGGGATGTTTTGTTGCACGTGTAATTATACATACATGTACGTACGGCGTTGTTCTTTGACGCAGTCGATCGCGAATACGATGTAATCTCACGTTGCCCTTTGTAACGCAACGGTAACGAACCGTAATGCGGCGCGCACGAAAACGTAATCAACGCACGACAAACATCGTAACGCACCGTGTAACTCCGCGGATACAATTTAAATAAAATCAACATCAGGACACAACCCCTGCCGTCTACTTTGGTTGATAATGAACCGACCGGCATTTTGCCCGACGTCCGATTAGTCATTATCGGTTAACGTAACACACTCGCGATTATTGCAACGCGAACTTTGTAACGAATGGCAGAGGTATCTCGACATCGTAATCACGCTTGTCGAAAGCAATTATTCAATATGATTACGCCAAGTTAATTATTTGAACGATAATAATATAATCCCGCACTGGTCATTAGAATTATGTCAACTGCTATGTTAGCATAATAATTATTTATTATTTACATAGTGATAATGTGCAAGTATTAAACTACTGTTTGTTAATCCGCCCCCTCCTCTCCTCCCCCCCCCGGTTCGGCCTTCGGAGAGCACGGCACAGCCTATTTTGTTTCAAATCAATCGATGCAAATTTATTTGATTAAAAAATTCAATTCTATTACCGTCGTATTATCTTACACAGTCGTTAAAATTCAATAAAATTTTGTTTAATGATGTCAAGTACCGAGATTTATACAAAGTCGATGCTATACATGTACAACACAGTTATCTCGCGCATTCATTTCTTATTATTACGATATTATCTTATCGCGCATATATTTTATATAAAAATTTCATTAAAAGATAACGCTTATCTGCTGCCATCAGCGAAAAATAAGCTTCTCTTGTTATTTAAAAAAAGAATTTCCTCACTCAAAAATTTATATATAGTACACGGTATCACTTGCGATTTGTTTCTTCAATGCAAATTTATCACATGTTAGATAATTCTTTAATCTATCTCTAAAAACACGTGTTACGTATAGAGATTTACATAAAATTGTGTTTCTTTTTAAAAACAAGAAAATGTAATAGCGATTATCACACGCCGACTGTCGCTCAATTTCCAGCGTAGATTACACAGACCCAACACAACCGCAATGTTATCGATGCAACATCGACACGATAGCTATAATTAATTACTCTCGTGGTTCACCGTGGCCCTTGGCTGGCGTGTTAAATAATCCAAATATTACAGCGCTTTACAACGAAAGAAGGTGCTATTTGCCCTGTTCCGATCGGCCGTACGCGTTTTACGTCACGCGTTTGTCACTCACACTTCATATTTCATTCTACTTTGCCATGCAACGCCTTCCCTCGCTCCGATACAAGAAGGTCTCCTCCCATTGACCTCGAACTTTCGCGAAAAAAAAAATCTCAAAAATATAACTCGCGTTTGCAAACGACTGTCAAACCCGCGAGATAGATCGGTTTTTCTCTTCCGCGGGATAATATATCGCGTTCTCGAAGAAACACGACAGGAACAATTTAAAAAAGTGGACTTTCCACGATAAAGTTTAAGAAATATTTCTAGTCCCCATTTTCTAACGTATTCCACGCAGCTTGAATTTCTTTTCTATGCAATTTATATGTATAATTACATTTTTTTCTTCACAGTTTGTAACTTTTCACATATTCCGTCGTTTTATATCCTCTATGAAAGAAAGTTTTAATCCGCGAGTGAATTAAAATAACTAGCGACACTTTTCCGACCCATGAACCGAGCATTATACTCTCCGGTATGAATGTAAAACTTTAAAGTTGATTTTTTTCGGTTTTCTTCCGGGAGAGAAAGGGGAGAGCGCGCGATTTATTCGCGACGAGTCTCGATATATGTTTATTCTCCCTGGTGAATTACGATAAGCGACACTCGAGTCACGATAAGCCGTCGTCCATCGTCACGAATATTGATTGACATCGACGTGAGTTTATAATAAATAAATCGCATACCTCCCGGGTGATTTATAGCCATGCCAGAAAACTGACGTGAAAACTTGCACGTGTATGCGCACGCACACACACATTAATCGTTAGAAATTATACAACGATTAGTGATGATAAATTTATGTTACTCAGATATCATTACAATAATCAGTGCAATAATAAATATCACATATAATTAATAAGATTATCATCACAATATATTAGTCACATTAAACTTTTCCCATTTGTTTGTCGACTGTAAAGTGATTTCACGCGATTCAAAAATGTCACGGATTTATTATTTATATAGATTTTAATTATATTCTTTAGTTACTGTTATACTACAATGTTGTAAAAATCCGAAAAAAGAAAAATACAATAGTTAAACCAAAGTTTAAACCCGAGAAGTATCACTTGGCCCGTCAGTGAAGGCTATCGTGTGCCGTTATCAGCGGACGCAGGAGAAGCATTAACTATGATTATTCCTGACGATGGCGTTTCACCCTCCGAAAATGTCCATAGCAATTGTTCGGCGTTGTGTTTGTCTCTGCATTCGTCGTCCCGTCACGAAAGCCCAGAGACCCAGAACATTTCGTGCACCCTATATAACCTACCCTCTACTACGAGTTTGCCGTTCCGCGACCCAACCCCTCGGTAATCCAACTGGAAACACATGGCGTCATCGCCGTTCGACTGCTTGGCATATGCAGCGAAATATCTCGCGTACGAGCGAGAGCAAAAATCATCAAAACGGATCTCTCACAGAGAGCGCGAACGTATAATGACATATATATGACGTTTATATATCGTTTGTGTACGAAACGAATTTCGAATATCGTGCAAAATATTTTTATAAAATAAACATTTTGTTTCGACACAGTATTGCGCAGAATCACATAATAGATACAATTTTTGCAAGTTTCCGAATCATAGAAAATCTCAAATTTATTATAATTGTAAAAGTTAATGCGATATAAAAGAAGTTAATTTAAAAAGTTATTTCTAACGCGACTCAGTGACAAAGAATTATACTCGATATCGTTTAAACAAACAAAGAAGATCAAAAGTTCGAATGAGAAGCTGAAATAGAACCAAACAGAAAAGTTCATTCATGCGAGTTTTTTAAGGAATCTCGTTGTTTCGGTCGAAAAAAGGCAACCTTTTCCGTTGAGCTCATTAGACGCCACCCTTCACGTTCACGTGGATTAAATGGCCATCGTGATTAGAAGTTCCCTTTGCAGACCCTCTGCGGGTCGCTGCGTTTTAGGTGCTGTGGCTCATAACGCTTCGTCAGCGTTGTAAACACGAGAGTTTCTCTCTTCCGTGAGGACGGCACTTTCGTGATGACTTTCGAAGGAGAATCCGACAAGTCACAGAGTTCGAAATTTATCATCGCGCGTATAATCAAAAATCTTCCAGAGATTACGACGTTAGTTTTCCCGAAGAGGATTTTGCTGTACGCAAAACGATTTCTCGTAAAATTCAGCTGTTCCACTTTTCCGGATACTGCTCCAATTTGCAAGAGATTTCCACTCGGAACCATCCGATTTGCCTCACTTGTCTATTTAACTTGAATGTTTTACGCTCACATAAAAATTGCTTTAATATTTAATAAATTTTTGCGTTTTTGGATGTAACGTGATTGCAAATAGATTTTTGAACTGGAAAATGTATTTTTCACTATCGTTGAATATTTTATAATCAATCCGAAGACAAGAAATGGCATGGAATTAAAATAAAGGAAACATTTTTATCTCTAGATAAAGAATAATATTCCAAATATTAAAAAAAAAAAATCTTTTTATGACACAGTCCGCTTGAATCTATTTTTTGTTACTCTACAAGATATTTTTTTTTTTTTTTTTTTTTTTTTTTTTTTTTTTTTTTTTTTTTTACGAGTCACACGCCGCATAACTCAACAGTAAAGAACAGAGAGAAATTTCGAGAGACCTGTCTCACTTTCTCGCGAAGCAAATCTTCGATCAATCGCGATCGCGCGAAGAGTATAAGTAATGACATTTCCCGAAGTTTCCCTCGCGATTTGTCCCTCCTGCCAACGCGAATTTTAACGGATACGAAGATGAGATCTTCGTCTTTGAACTCGCCGCCAGGAAATTCTGGGAAAGGTGCTCTCACGCGTATTATCCATCCGCACTTGATTCCCCTTCGTTTCTCCTTCCACTCTCTCTCTGTTATCCCTCTTGTCGCCCACTCGTATCTTTTCTCTCTCTTATCTCAATTTAATCAAAGAAGAGAGGAAGAGAGAAAGATGTCCGAAAGACAGCGAGTCGACGAATACTTCTTAGATGCTTTCGAATATCTTCTTAAAGCAATCGTCCACGAAATTGAAGCTGCAAGCTAATGTAAGGACGCGGAAATCAATATTATCGCCGGGACCGATAATACTATTCCTTCATCCGCTTGACGTTTCCGTCGTCTGTATTTTCTTCTGTTCTTTGTTTCACTAGAGCGACGTTTAATGCTACTGATAAAAAATGCTACTGATAAACGATCGGAAATTTTATTTCATCTTTGGAGTAGTGAACAAAAAAAAATATGTACGTACAAGATATGTATTAGTTCTGAGATATCTCAGTAACTCATAAAACAAAGAATCGTTAAAAGAAACGCTAGAGAAAGAGAGAGATGGAATGATATTAGCTGATTCTATTTCTGACGGAATAAACAGTCTTTTTTATGAAGATCCATAAATTTAAAAAAGTATACCGTGACAGTTAAAGTCGTGAATTTATTTAATTTTCAACGACGAGTAACTACTTGATAAAAATTGAAAACGAACTTTTCGTTTCAGTTGAAGTAGCTGTAACAAAATAAAATCAGTTGAACATAAATTTCATTATTCGTCGTCCGCTTAAAGTTTAAGCGCTGCGATTATTTATTTAACCGTTTGATGCTTAAACTTCTGCAAAATTGAAATCGCTGCAAATGATCAAACAGCGAAAACAAATCGAGAATCTAGATTTTCTCGAGAAACATATACGAACGAAACGTACAAACGTATACGTGAAAATGAAGACGTCCTCGCACACGTCAGGGAAGTAATTTCAATTGAATATTCAACAGGCATTCAGAAATATCGAATTCAATGTCGAAATAGTCGATATATAAAATCCGGATATCAATACTCACGTAAACTCGATTGCTAACGGATATTCATCGCCGTTAGGCGATGGGAGAGCACGTATCCATTTAAAAAAAAAAAAAAGCTCGTATAAATTCGAGAAAAAATGTAATGCAGCTAAAAACTATACACATCTCTGCTATATATTCATGAAAAGAATAATAGAAAAACAAAACTCTTACAAAACTACGTTACGTTTCTAACAAGATTTTTTTCACACACACACACACACACGCGTCGAAACAATGAGAGAAACGTAAATTACTGAGAGTTATAAAAAGTATTATGTAGAAAATAACAATCTGCGTCAAAGAGACTGTTTTTCTGAGGTAAAAAGTCTCGCCGGCAGCCACACGCATCCGCTTGTTTCATCAGACAGTTTTGTATTGACCAAACAAGACCGGGATCGGTTGAGAAGCGCGTTGCTCGCGAACGAGGAAAAGTGCCCGGTTCTTGAAGAATGGTATTGGTTGTGACGCAAAACCGCGCACGAGATAGAGCGGCGTGTGTGCAATTCTTTTTCTGAATATTTATATACCAATGCTGAGACTTTTTTTCTCTCTCTCTCTTTCTCTTTCTCTCTCGTCGAGCTCGCGGTCGCGGAGTCTGAAACGGAATATCATTTGAAGAAGTGCACGCGGCCGCACCGTTTGTTCATCGCCGTAATTGAAACAGCTCTCGAATAAAATCCGCTCGTGAAACAAGCGAGAATCCATTTTAACTCCTCCGTTTCTAGCGCAGCCGTACATATACGTACGGAGTTACTCAATATTAAAAAAGACGAAGAAGTAGATGTTCTCGATAATAAAAATAGAAAAAAAACAGAAAAAGATGCTTGCTTGCACGCACACACGCGCGATTGTACCGCTGCATGCTTTTGCTAAGAAAGAAAATAAGGATTTTGAAAAAGAAAAACGACGGCTATGCACTTTTCAAGACAGGAGCGCGTACAATATGAGACCGTTATTAAAAGATTCTGGGAGAAAGAGAGAGAAAGAGAGAAATGCAATTTTTAAATTGAATACATTCCTTAAAATAAAATATATCTATTTGCTCTCAACAAACAGACTTATATTATTTTTGTCGAATCCACGATAAAAATAATGGCTCGTAGAAAACCGCGGCAGTAAATTTATTGCGAAATTGCAACACGTTCCAAAATACTGTTCTATAACGCCGCGCGTGTAAAAATCACGTACAGCAAACAACCAATAACTCGATTGTTCAAATAAAGCAACGACCATTAATTTAACAAACTATTCAATCAATCAAACCGTTAAGAACAATCCGAACATGCACGGGATAGGTAAATCGAATACAATATAAAACGAAATACAATATAAAACGATATATACATATACGTGTACAGTCCCATCTTGACCTCAATGTAACGAATATTCGGAATTGTTTTTAAACCCACCCTGCGAGTGCTAAATCGCGCGGAATTTGTCAGCTGTCTTACGCGACCAGATATCGAATATCGAGATTCGATATCTTAAAAAACGACCCCGCCGAAAGTAAGAAAGCAGTCTGAACGTTAGATACTTTCTCACGTATAGCGGCTATTTCCGGCTTCTTTTTCGCTCCTCTTCTCTCTCTCTCTCTCTCTCTCTCTCTCTCTCTCTCTCTCTCTCTTTTTCTCTGTCTAGATTTTCTACGCTTTTCACGACCGCGTAAGAGAAGCTCTTGAAAAATTCTCGAACGCAACGTTAAGAATGATTGAGGGATGTAGGTCGGTCTTCCCTTTGAAAAATATTGCACTATCATGCCCCACAGCGCGATTTTACAAATTTAACACTTGGAACTTCGGTTTCGTCGCGATACACATCTAACCTATTTCGTATTTTTACATTCATATATTTTTCATAATTTCGATAACGGTTTTTATTCAAACCGAGAAGCTTGGTTATATATTTACGATTTTTTGAATGCAAACTCGATAGATACCCTTTTTTTCCTCTTTTCACACAAGACCTAAATGAAGAAAAAAAAAAAACATCCGTGAAAATCAATAGATATTAAACGCGTTTACACTTTCGTATAATTGAATTGAGATAATCAATTATCTCTCGTAGTTTGATGAATACGATGAGATTTTCGGATTTCCTTATTGGAGCGTGATCGATAAGGATTAATTAATTTGTCAGTGTCGATAGTGCGGCATTCGCTTCAATTTGATTCGGGTTATCGCAGAACATTCTCTCTTCCCCCTTCCTCGCCCTCTCTTCCTCTTTCAATATCACTAAAAAACAAACTTGAATCAATCATTTTACGCTTTATTATATTAAAAATGTTCTGGATAGAATAAAATCTGTAATACGATGAGCAACGATTTTTTTCCTCCGATTTATTTTTGTACATTTTATAAAAAGAACGAATCCGAATCTCCTTTCTGAAATGACTGAGTGGATCTTCCTCTTTGAAACGAAATCATTTTACCCGCCTCCTTATTGCCTCCCGGTAGGCAAATTAATTAATATCTCGGGTAATGTTATCTTAGAAGCGCTTGAAATGCTCGAATAACGTCTGTTGCACGAACGAGCACTAAGAGACCGAAAAGCAAACATTCTGAGAATCTTGTTTCCATATAGCTCACACATACAAATATATATATATATATATATATATCTATATTTGTATGTATATGTATATATAAATTCCTTACTTTACAAGGGTGAAACTGCTATTCGCGAGTATCCCCATTAATATTCGTGCTTTCATATTTCATTCAGCAAGATCTAAACCAACCTAAAATATGTGGAAGCCTCCACGAGAGAGAACACGTAAATCTCGCGTATTTGCGAATCTCTTAGCGATTGCTAAACTGTAAACGGATGTTTTCTTTTTCCGTTATTCATGATCTAATGCGGCATACAACTAGGTACACAAGAAAACGTAGAGTTTTGCGAAAACAGTCTTTCGTAAGTTTCAAAAACGTTTTACATTTACTCGTATTTTTCATCCCCGTGTGTCGGGAATGACAAACCCGATTACAATTTGTCGTGCTTTTTAAAAAGCTGACAAAGAAACTCTGAGATATCTTTTTCCACATTTATACTATCACAAACAATACTTTTAACATATTAAATATTTTGATATCGAGATAAATAAAATTAATTATTTAATTAATTGGTTCATGTTTAAATAAGAGATATATATAGATTTACAGTAAGCATCTTTTCGTTACGTAAATATTAGAAAGATCAATTAGCTGTATGTAACGGTTAAGTACTTGATTAAGAATTAACAGCGACGAGTTTCCGGCTTATCTTCTCCCCCAAAGTGTGCTCCACCTCTGCTTTTCTTTCCAATAAAATAGTTCGAACAAGAAGAACCGTAAGAACTGCGAGAGAACATGTCTACCTCGTCCTCGCGCGACAGGCACGAAAGGAAAGAAAAGCAATCACCAGTTTGTTATACGGGGTTGTTCAAACATCCTTTTCGCTGGAAAGGTAGTTCTCGAAACGCAGATTGCTTTCGATCTGCTGCTGCTGGTTGGAAGTTTTTGCTAGACACGCACCGTAATTATTCTCGCTCTACGATCTCGTTTAGTTATTTTCTGTCTGATTTTTTTCAAAAACAAATTAAAAATTTAAAACTGTATTAAAAGCAAACTTGTAAAACTGTGTAAAAATCAGTTTTGAATCGCGTCAACGCGAAAAAATTGCATTATCAAAATTCGATAAATAGCAAAAATCTCCGCGCGCTTTGAAAAATTTGAAACACGCACAGTCGAGATAAAAAATAGAAAAAAAGTATGTACATAGATGGAGAAAGAGAGAGAAAGAGAGAGAGAGACGCCTTTTGCGTCTATTTTTTTTCTTTTCGTTCCGAAAGCAAGCCACCGCTACACAGACCGTCGGGACACAGGCGGTGGAAAGTTAAATCGCGGTAACTTTTTAATTGAAATCGAAAAAGTTCGAGTTCAACTGAACTGAAAGGCGCTGGCGAAAGAAATAAATGTCCCGTTGCGACGCGCCGACCGGCTCAGCTTTTACCGTCTTTCTCGTTAAACCTTATAAAGAGACCGACCGAGAGTTACTTGAACGATAATAATACGACCGGATTTTAATATGCTGTCTCTTCTTCCTCGTCACCGCGACCTATCCGCTCGTTTTCTTTTCTGGCGGTAAAGCGACGCGGGACCATTCGATCGATTTTAATAACGTCCCGACGCTTCTTTCGAGGATCAATTATTGTTTTTTTTTTTTTTTAATCGACGAGCACAAAAGTGCACACACTCTCTCTCTTTCTCTCTCTCTGAGATTAGTGCGCTAAAGTTGAATGTCTTTTTATCTTGAAGTACAGGGACGGTTTTTCGGCAGTGCCTATCATGCCGATCCTATACCGGAAGTCGGAGCTCCCGAGAACAAAAGAAGAACGACAATAAAAAAGAATCGTCCCCAAGACAAAAAAAGAGAGAAAGAAAGAGAGAGAGAGAGAGAGAGAGAGAGAGAGAGAGAGAGAAACGATAAGAAAATTGCACGAAGAAAGGAGGAGAAACTGGCGGAAAAGTCGCAGGCCGACCATTGAGAGAAAATGAAGTGGAAGAGATAAAGCTGGCGAAACAAGACGACCGGATCGACGTTTCTAATTATGTGATTTCTCAAATTTTCTCCAAGAAATATATATTATGTGAGTTACTTAATCTTCGTCTCGATACAATTGAGAGAAACCGAAAGAATGTTAAGATATTTTCTATATCTTATACATACATTTTTGTTCAAACAGAGTTGAACACACCCCTACTTCGATAAATTTACTTTTCACCGAAAGAATTCAAGAAAAAACCAACATAAAGAGAACTTTAAATAAAATTAATCTTCCGCTTAAATTCGCGAGCTCGCGGTGTGTGCTTGCGATTTTTTCTTTCTGTGACAATATTACGCGACTCATTAATTAAACTGCATCAAACCCCAACTGTGATAAGCTTCCCCGATCTCTTCTACTACAGTTCTCTCTTGAGCAGTTTTTCTCGAATACGAATAGATACAAGTCGTGGTTCACTCCGAGATAGATGCGATTAGTGCGAAATTTAAAAAAAAAAAGAGCGAACTTGCAGCGAATTTTATTTGCGAATAAAAGTAAATTACGGTAACATTACCTGACGAATATCGGATGAATACTTGCCGCGTCTGGCTTTTTCCGTGCTCCCTTTGTACTCTTTATTGAAGCAATAAAAGGATGGGTTATATCGCATGAGCTATAGGTAGGTTGTGCGCGTTTTTACGTGTGGACAGCGTAAACGAAAAGATTCTCGTAGAGACGAGTAAAAATGCAATTACCGAATCCTCTCCTTCCGATCGCTGCCGATCAAGTCTCTTGTCTTTCCCGGGGAATTTATGATTTCGAGGGCTCGCCCTCGGGAAATAAGAGAAATATTTTGTTTACTCAGACACATTGTGTTCTCCTCGAAAGAATCGCTTTTTCGGCGTTTTTCAACCGTGAAATTTCATCGAAAATTTCATCGCATCGCAGTTAATAACACAAAACATTTGCGAAATGCATGAAATTGCGTTTACACATTTGAAATCGTTCATGTGTGAGTGTATGCGCGCGCGTGCGACGTTCCGCACTCGCTCAAAAGCGCGAATTATGCAAAGCATTGAACGACGATGATAATTGGCAGCCGTTAATTACAAAACAAAAAAAAATTAAATGTTCGACACACGGAATTAACATTTATATGCGGGCGCAAACATATACAATTCCGCTTGTACCAATGTCGTACCAATAAATAATTGAAATAGTAATATCGGCAATAATTACATCGTCGAAAAAGTGATTTAATAATACGATAAAAAAAATTCTCTAAGAGAAATCAAATTCATAAAAAAAATCTATTTTGTGAATATACTCTCTCTTTCTCTCTCTCTCTCTCTCTCTCTTTCTCTTTCTCGTTTTATCGAGCAACGAAAACTACGCTTTTGACGAGTAACAACTCGATCAGACTTTAAATGTGAAACTCGGTTCCAATTTCGTCGCGCGAAAATTGTATTTATATAATAAAAATAGTTACGTAAGTAATTTAATGAAGCGTGTCTGTATGAAAATAAAAATTGCGTTTTCTGCTGGGAGAGAGAAGATGCGTTTGGGAGAACAGCGAGCAGAGATCGTGTGAAGCATCGCGGAACGAACGCGCCGACAAAACAAGATTGAAAAATAAATGAAAATCGGCAGTCGATGATGAAAAATCACGAGAATATAAAAATGAGCGAGATACAACTCTGTCAGAAGCAATCATAGACCGAGAAACATCTGCTATTTCAAGCAGAGAAGCACATTCAAAAACGCGCCACGTCATTTATCGCGAGTGCGTCTTACGGGAACTTTATTTTCCAGCAGCACTCTCTCTCCCTCTCTTTCTTTCTCTCTCTCTCTCTCTCTCTCTCTCTCTCTTTCTCTCTCTCTCTCTCTCTTTCGCTCTTCGTGATATAAGTCTGAGAATCTTACGAGCTGTCGTTAGAAATTCGTCCCGACGTGATTCTCCACGAGCGGGAATAAAATTCTATTTGCGAGAGGAAGAAAAAAAAACACTAGCAAATAGCGGACACCACGACGGTGAACTCTCTCGCCTTCGTATACGAAAAGAATCGATACGACCTTCCGACTGTAAGCTTGCCGATCTTATTTTCACTTGTACTTTATACTAGTATAAGATGGGAGACTGCGATATCAGTGAGAAGTATATGGAGCTTCCCGACCTTCCACCGCGCTGACCGGAAATTCGATTCGTGAGCAAAATAGATAGCTATTTCTCGTATCTCGTGTGTATGTGTACATGCAGATATGTATGCGTAAATATAAAACATTCATAACCTTTACAATGTTGTAACCACTTAGTAATACAAAGTTTGAAATGTGTTTTATTCAATTGCGGCAAAAAAGCAATGGTTTTTTTTTTTTTTTTTTTTTTTTTTTTTTTTTTTTTTTTTTTTTTTTTTTTTTTTTTTTTTTTTTGGTAACGAACCGAATAAATACAAAGTAAATCATGTTTTTTAACTAAAATTCGTTTTCAACTACACACAAAAGAATTTTTTGCAATAATATTGCACGAAGCGCAACACTATTACGCAACACTCCGTTACGCAAATCCGTAACTAATATACTTTTTCCGACACAAATGTGTAAATATTTATAAATTATTTTTCTCATTTTTTTTCCGCGCGAGTCAAATTAAAATAAAAATTTTTAAAAATAAAAATGTTTATTTACATGCTTCGTGCCAATAGAAGATTTGTCAATATGGAAAAAACAGAGTAAACCAACACGAAACAATGTGTCATTTTCTTAATAAGAAAAATAGAATAGCATAAAAGAAATATTAGAAAGAACAGAAAGAAATATTTTCTTATGAAATCTGCAGATTTTAAATTGCAATTTCTACGGTTATTATTAGTTTACAATAAAATTTCCACGCGTCAACTAGAGTTTTTTGCCGATCGAACAAAGACATGTAATATATGTATTTACAAAATGTAATTTTCAAGAGAAAAATAACATTTCTGGTATGATTTTTCCATATAAGAAAAGGATGTTATTTTTTTTTTGCTGTTTTAATTATATTGACAAGTTATCGATAACAAGTGTTATTGATGACAAGTATATATTGATATATACAACAGAATACATGCTATAACGATCGAATTTCCATCTCAATGCGTTTCAAAAACAAAACTAAAAAGAAAACTATTATAAATATTTATAATAGTTTTTATCGCAACAAGTACATTAGTTACGGATTTTACGTTAAAAAATGTTTTTTAACGTGATATTTGAAACAAATTTTGTTCTCAAAAATTATATTTTACTTGTTTAGCAGTTTGATCACGTTCAGAAGACACCCACGACATTTTACTAATTAAATTTCGCCGCGACAATATCAGGCATCGAAATTAAAACAATATCACATATCGTGATTAAATTCGTGAAGGGCTCTTATTTTTCGTAGAAACGCGAAAATTCAGTGAAACATACTTCGAAAGTACATTTGCTGACGATCCTGATTAATTCTCTCATTCTGCGTTGGTAATTTTGAAGCTTATCCCAAACTTCTTCAAACTGGTAATATTCGATAGCTTGCTAATTAGAGAGCTTCAATTTCATTTCTTCGAAATATCCGATTTCTTTACTTCCTACTTTACTAAGTCGAATAAAGTTATCCGATAACTTTATCTCGCCGCTCGAAATTGCAACTAAATAATGCGTGAACACAGAAAACAAAACGGAATGTAAAGGGAGATGAGAGCAGAGTTGAACGATTTTTTTAAAGAAACTAATTGTAAAAAAGAAGTGTAAAATTGTGTTCGAAAGTTACGCAAAGAACTTTCATACATATATTTTCGGACATCTTGCAAAACTGTCTGGTATTTTTCGCACAAAGTCCGTTACTTTACCATACGTGAGCGAGGAAAACTTCTGGATGGGAAGGATAAATCTACCATGGAACCGCATACTTGGGAAAAGAGAGAAGTACATCATGCGGCTGTCAAACATACTCGAGAGACTCGAAATCGAAGATTGATCGAGTAGAAACTCTTTTATCACATATCGATGCTTTCCGCGAGTGAGTCTCAATGGCAAATGTGTTTGCATCGAGTTACGTTATTGTTACTTTTTTTTATAGTTGCACTTTGTTGTGATCATAATTCACAATTCAGCGTCATTTCTTGCGGCAGATTTGTTTTTCATTTCTTTAACTCGGCCGATTGAAGTTGTCGTATGTCACATGTATGTTAAAATTTACACGCGCAAAATTCATTCAAAACGGCCAGCCTCTACTGCGCGCCGTAAAAAAAAAAACAACAATTTCGAAGTACAACAATGTCGGAAATTATTTCCAAGCACGATTAGATAAGTAAAATGTCGCGATACTCACTTATTGAAACAAGCGAAACCATATCTAACGAGATATACAATCGACAACATTCTCAGAATAATGACGTGAATCTCAGCTTTCTTAATAATAACACGTAGAAATTTCCGTGTCTCGCAACACGAAAATTCATCTCGCGCTTAGATAAGGGGATTTGCGGTTTTGGAGCCGGATGTCGTTCCGAGACGAGATACGAGCGCTCTCTCTCTCTCTTTCTCTTGCTCTCTCTTTTTATCTCGTAGCTCACTCCGCTTTGTCGACTAACGTACATGTATATATATACACATACGTACTACGTATGTACATGCACAAGCGGTATCATGTATATCACAGTATGTGGATTCGGGAAAGGTTTGTATTTGCGAAGCCGGACAGCCGCGTGCGGGAGCTTCGTGTAACTAATCGGGGGGTATATCCCGTGCCATTGCTTGTAAGAAACATCTCTCTGTAAACAGCGGTTCGCAACTTCGATGTTAACAAAACTTTGCGAGAGAGTCTTGTACGCATGTACTTACAGTATTTCGTGGATAGCGATCTCGAATTTTCTCGGAAGTCTACGACCTGTTCCGGGAAAATAAACTTGACCTCCCGAATCTTAATCCGAGACTCTTGTAGAATGGCTGTACATCGTATCGTCGCGTTATTTTTTTTATTAATAATTTTCGTGACTTTTTATTGAAATGTATTTAAAATGTATAAATATATACAGACAGATGACATCTAGTGTTATATATTATATTGTTGAAATTGTTAAAATAAATTTTTGTCAGTGAAAATGCATGAAAATATAAGACACTTTTATTGTGAACAATAAAGTAGAACCTGTTCTCTTATCTTTGTTCTCTTTTAACAAGCCAGCCTATCCTAGGTAGTTTAAATTGCAGAACGTATTCACAGTGCGTCTCCGGATGCTCTTTAACGCGAGTACGTTCTGGTGACACACGTGGAATCATGCGCTGCATTGTGTTACTAAGCAACAAAAGAGACAACTCCTCCTGAAGAGTGTCGAGCTGCACGAGCAAAGAAGCACGAAGAAGTACGTAGACCGTAAGGAGCTGAGTGTGTGACGAAACTGAGAAAAGTAAACACACTGCGCCGAGGCGCACAGATGTTTAATCGTTAAATACGTAATTTAACTTTTTTCGAAAAACATTTCACAAATGTGCAATGTGTTATTGTCTTATCGATAAGACAAAATGGAATTAATCATAACGCTTAATTAAAAAATACTCGAAGAATTTTATGATTACTGTATTATACTAAAGATTTAAAACATCGGTAATTTCTTATTTTTTTTTTTTTTTAATTAAATATTAAATAGAACGTCTCAAAATCAGAGTAGAGAAAAAAAATATCATGTTTTTTTATCAAAAAGGAACAAAAAAAAAACAAATAGTCTATTATAGTAAAAAAAACCTTATTATATAAAATAACCATATTGTCTGAAATATATTTTATCAAGCAGTAATCAATTTTAATGTGCAGTAAAACACGGTGCTGAGCATGGTGTCATCACTTTTTAAAGAGGAAGTGCGAAGTATAAGTTTGAATCTCAGGATGATCGATTATACGGTCTGTTCGCGTCATGAAAAAGCGCGTCTCTATATTTTCAGGTTAATAACTTTTCTAATGGAAAGTGATAAAGTACTATTCTAACGTGTATTACGTGCATTCGACGAAGGCCGAGCAGGAAAGCCCATTAACGGTTTTTGTGTAAACCTATGACTAACACGATGAGCCAGCAAGATGTGTTATATAATCGTTCAACAGTGTTACATGCACGCTTCGCCGACTAATAAACAGGCATTAAATTTTCCAGCTGAAGGTTCCCGAAATGAACCATTACTCCGGTTCCCAATATACAGCGTATTTAACATTAATGATGCAAACAACAGCTGTAAATTAATTTGAATTAATTCCGAAAACACACGTTATTGTCAAAATATCATTAAAATGAAAAAAGAAAATTTGCGATAAAAAAAAAGCACACAGAAATAAAATACATGTGTATGTGTGTGTGTTATATACACATATATATTATAATTTTATATAGCTATATTACGTGTTTGAAAAGTAAGAAATATCAAAATGCATTAATTTGCAGAAGAAACAGAACAGAAATAAACGGCGAATGGTAATATCTTTGAATAATAATTTCCGCATTTTAATAAGCCCGAAGCGTTCGTTTCGCGAGTGACAAGAAGAGTGGAAAAGAACTACATTAACAGCTGAAGAATATATATAATAAATTTTCGCGCTGGTTATTATTCTCAAACGATGTTTTGTATCGCTCGAGTTAATAATAACAGAGGGATCGCAAAACTGACCCTTTTACCTCTTCTTTTCTCGCATCACAAATAACAAAAATTCCGTTCATCATGAAAATCACACGCGCTGTAAATGCAGTTTTAATTGCGAGAAATTCTTTCTCCGAGATATTTTAAAGAGCAGCAGTTATCGCGCGGCGTTACGCAACGGAGCGCTGAAAAATTATTGCATTATAAAAATTGTTGCACAAAATAATTTTGCTTCTGCAAGAGAGAATATATCAGCTCTTTCACCAACCGTGAAATTCATGTTAGAATGTTATGGAAATATCACATGGAAATATGTTTCTCTCTTGCTACTCCCTACGCTATTCCAATTATTATTTAACAGACATTAAAATTAACATAAACACACATTGAATGCCGTGAATATTTAGAATGAATATTTATCGAATGCAAACAAGGGATATGCGTTATATTATGTTACAATAAATGGTATGAATTAATGAGTAATACATTATATATACATACATTTATATATATAATATATGTATGATGAACTAAAAATAATAAATATATGTAGTAAATACTACTATTTTTTTTATATATTGTGATGACAGATCAATTTTGAAGCATTTTGCGCGTGCGACTTTTTTTTTTTTTTTTTTTTTTTTTTTGCACATCGTCGCGATATAGCGCCTATTATTATCGTGCACGGCGTGATTAAAGCGTTACGATAAGATAAAGCAACCGCGCAAGTTTGCACACAGAATTTATCCATCAATTTTCTTCGATTATCAGACGGTAATGTCTATAAATGTGAGATCACGCGCCGCGAAAAAATCAACAAAACATCAGTTTCATAAAATATCAATAACAGTTAAATGTACTCTCTTTTTCTCGTAGAAAACGGTTCCGATAAAGCTCAAGCAATAATCCAAGACACAATCTGCATAATCCTCGGCGTGTTGTTTTCGTCGTATTGCGTAAGCTACTTTAACCGTGGAACCTCGCGGCAATAATGCGTTAACACAGAATATCGTAATATTCGGCTTCACAGAGATTGAATTTATTCAGTTTATATATTGATTATATTCCCGAATAAATATTTATCAACCTTATTTTGCTGCGCGAAAAAAAAAACTTATTTTTGCTTTCAAGAGAGAATATTCAGAGAATTGTAAATTTTGTTTTTATCGACATTCGGGACTGTCTGTAGAATATTTAGATGTTTATTTGATGAAACTTCTTTCCCTTTTCACAAGGCTTCATAAACAGATACTATTTCCTTAACGGTGAAGAGGACCCTGTTAGTCCGAGAAATCGTGTCCATTTGGGGTTCTTTTTTATTTTACAGCGTTGCCTTATATTTCATAATATATTTTTCATTTGAAATCAAAGGAAATATATCTCCGGAGAAAAGAGGAGAGAACTGGAGCAAGTGCAACGGGCGAGGAAGGGAAGAGGCCGGTATAATATCGCGATTCTCGCATTGTACCGTCGCGTTCTCGAAACGCAAGTTCTCCGGAGAATCGACATTCCTGTGTATCCCGGAGAGCGTCTCGACTGCGGTGCACGACCCCGATGCGGGTCATGTGACGTAATTAGGGATACAGAAACAATGCACGCCTTTGCCACGGCCGTTCTATATTAATGCGGCTTAATCTCCGTTCCCAATAATTGCTCTCGGACCGAATATTATATTGCCTTACATAAAGCGTCGCGTTCGAACTAATGCCAGTCTCCGGCATGAATTTAACCCGCGTCCGCTCAGTTTCATTTTATAATATATCCCTCATGTTTTAGTTATAAATATGACCGCCGCGTGTATGATTAATTTATCAGTTCATTTCAATCGGTAGCGGTAAATAATGCGACGATTGCGGATTTTTTAAATTTCGCTTGATTGAATTGCTGATTTGAAGAAGGAAGATTATTTTTCCAGCAAAAAGTAACCGAGAAATTAATGGAAAAATCATTCTCGCTTGTTTGATAATTTCACGTTATCGTGAAACAATGGAAATTGCACATTGTCTGTTATTGTTATATTCTGTATTCATTAAATAACACATTCTCGTTTATAAATATAGTTTTTTCTTTTTTCCGAACGCAATGATTCACACATTCAACTTTCTGTCACGATTACCCTCAAGGAATGCACGAAATTTTAAAGAGCGCGAAATACATAATTCATCTCGCTCAATGCTTGGTTCTCGAAGGTAAAAACAATCGTTCGCGTTCGTTCGTTCGGAATAATTGCACATCGGCAATGACCGGCGACAATAACGGAATCAATAGCAAGTCGCGTTTCAATAAATTAACGGTACAACATTTCATTTCTGCCACTTTTGCGCCGCGCGCATCCACGTTTTATATTAAAACAAACGCGTAATGTTGCAGATATTTACAGCGAAACGCCCGGTTTCCCGAGTAATTCCTTTTAATTGCCAGGGCGGCTCGCGGCCTCGGATTATGAAATGTACGATGCGTGGCAGAACAGTTAAATGCCACACACACGCGAGAAAAAAGTTTCCATCGTGCACTTAGATTTATCGTTTTTATAAAGCGATCCATTAGATCGCACGCGAGCCCATCGCAA
This sequence comes from Pseudomyrmex pallidus, assembly GCA_014825455.1. Classification (NCBI taxonomy): domain Eukaryota; kingdom Metazoa; phylum Arthropoda; class Insecta; order Hymenoptera; family Formicidae; genus Pseudomyrmex; species Pseudomyrmex pallidus. Next base: position 175,657 of record QVNV01009238.1, read on the forward strand.
TGTATTCCCGCGATAAATATTTCAATCGAACCAGACGACAATAGCAATCTCTTTCTTCTAAACGAAAGAAAGATTTTTTTTTTTTTTTTTTAATAAAGAAACCTCCCGGTCCCCTAAGAAGAAAACAAAAGGAAACTTCAAGCAACAAGGCATTATTATGCGTCGATAAAAGTTCGGAGAGGAAAGAGAAATCGAGTTTACAATTTTATTTCTGTAAAATTCTCTTTTAAATATTATAAAGTCTCTGTATATCGAAAACAAAGTCAGAAACAATGAACTAAAGAGGGAGCGTACCCTCGTCAACGTGAATTAAAGTAAAAGGGCGAAATGGTGCAGTGGGACGCGCGCGGTATTAAAGAGGCCAGGGGTGTCGGGTGGGGAATGATTAATCGTCGAGCAATCTCTCCACGTGTTCAAAAAAAAAAAAAAAAAAAAAAAAAAAAAAAAAAAAAAAAAAGAACAACTGACAATGTGACATGTTTGCGAAATGTATCGCACAATCTTGGCTCAGGTGTTTAATTCTTCGATTTGCCCGGTGTGACACTTGTGTGTACGTATCGACATAAATTCGTAAACGCGATGAAAAAACCGTAGGTACTGTTCCATTTCGAGCAAACGGTTTTTTCATTAAAAACACAACAACTCGATTTTACGTAAAGCCACAAATTGCACTTCAAGTCTAAATTTTTCTTCGAATTTATTTTGAGCGCAGCAAAAGTTTTGTCTTATGATATGCGACAAAAAACAAACGGATAAAATTTTATCAATGTCTTTGTCCAATTATTTATTGCCACTTACATATGTAAGAATCTTAAAAAATACGTATAAAAGTTGTTATTTGTTGGAGAGAAAAAAAATAGAAAAAATATTGGTCATAAGCCAAGTTTTAAATTATAGCAAATTTGACTTTGAAATAAGTTTATGTCAGCTGAAATCTTTCAGTTTTGCATTCAATGAACGTCGATAAATACTATTCATAAATAAGGAAACGGGATTACATCACTCACACAATCACTATTGTTCTGAGCACGAGTCTGAGGTTGTGTACACCACGTCAAACGAAGAGGTTATATATGCTCTGATATCTTAATACGTCTAATCATCAACATTGACGAAGACGATCTGTGTATCCGCGATTGCACAAAAAAAGATCACATTAGTATCTCACTGTTCAATAACAACATGATTAAAAACGTTGTGTCACGTATTCACATGTGTAGACACACGACTCAAGTCTCGATGTACCTGATAGACACTGTGTTCCAATATTTTTCCGTATATAAATACACACAATATAAACAAGATAATCAGACATGATATAAATAGCACCCCCCAACAAACATAAATACCAGTAAACATCAACTTGATGTGTACTTTGCAAAAAAAGAGAGATTGCACACACACACAAAACGAATCGCGTGCAATGTACGTGTGTACATAATCAAAACATTTTGACAAGCATCAGCAGCATCGCACGTATCCTCCGTGAATACACGAGGAAAGAGATTACATCGCGCGGAATCTCAATAGAGCGCTCCAATATGAATGCCACTCGCGTAGCTATGTATGTATATACGGACACGGTAGGAGAGAGGTTACGTACCGTGAAATCTCAATGTGTGCAATCAACAGTGACAGGCAATGGACGCCGCGCGCTCTCACCGTGTTCGTAAATACATAAGGCAGATTATTGCGCCGTCCTGTCTCCTATTGTGCACAAATCGGCGTCGCGAGTATCCACAGGTAATACACGCACACACATTGTACACACGAAAGGTAGAAGAGGTTAACACCTCAGAGAGAAAGAGAGAGAGAGAGAGAGGTTGGCGCTCGTGCCAAAACTGGAGAAGCGCGGCGCGGATGCGCGCGGTCGCGTGACCGCGAAACGTCGGAAAATGTGCGTGTATATACGCGAGAAGAGAGAGAGAAAGAGAAAGCAGGAAGAGAAAGAGAGCAGTATATAAAAGTACTTACGGTGTGACTACCATAAGACCTAGGAAGGGTGGTATTGCCGCTGGAGGAAGGGGTGGACACGATGGTGGCGGGCCGCTGCTGCTGTGCTGCTGTCTCCGCGCGACGAAGACGATGCGTAGACATCAGGCGGCACGGGACGCACCTCGTCGACTATGCCGCTTGCCGTCGTAGACACAGGTACTACCGTGCCGCACGCACCACGTACACGCGCCGTCATCCGGCGATGATGGTTTCGGGCCGGGTGGCGCGGAGAAAGAGCGGAAACACGAAACAACAAGAACTCTCCCTTCGTATTTTTCTCGCACACTTATGACGACCGGCGAGAGGGCGAGTTGGCGACGATGTAGCAACCCACGCGAATATCACCACCACACCAAAACACACTCGTCGCCGAAGATGATCCTTTCGACGTCAAAACAAAAAAAACTTTGGGAAGCGCACCAGGAAGCGTGTTCCGGCGGCGACGGTAGCGGCGCGACGTCGGCGGTTTAATATGGCCGTCCGTCGGCTGACACAGAGGCTCGGGTCGCGCGTAAAAGCGAACGGCAGCAGCGGTGGCGGTGATGGTCGCGGCTACAACCGCTGCTCGTCGTTGTTGATGATACTGCGACGGCGAGATGGCACGCGACGGCTACGCACAATGCTGGCAGCCTCCTCGTAGCGCGACGCGTACGACGCGCACGCATTTGTTTCACTCGCGGAGAAACTACCACGCACCCACCACCCACGATTCACGACGGCTTAGCTGAAAGCTTAGCGCGATGAGACACTCAACGTTCGCGTATCTCTCGCTCTCTTACTCACTCTCCCTCTCTTCTGTCTCTCTCTCTCTCGCCGGATTTTTTACACGCGTTAGCGGTCAGGTTGATGTCTATTCGCCTGCTCCACTCTTCTCTCTCACACGTTTTATGTTCTTCTCATCAGCGAATCTCTCTCTCTCTCTCTCTCTCTCTCTCTTTCTCCTTCCCACGCAAATGTGTACTCCGCGTTTTCGTGTACGGCGGACACGTTTACTTCGGGGTAAGCGCTCGTTCTGTATTTTTTTTGTCTCTAGCAGGTTGTCCGTCTCCTTTCCGTCAAGTCTCTTTTCCCTCGTTCCCGCATAGACCCGAGCTCTCAACTTACGGGCATTGAGGGAGAGAGTACAAGCGTGCAGTCACACAGTTCTGTCGCACTTGACGGATCCACGGGCACCACCTTCGGCTCTCTCGTTCGTCCGCACGTCGCCCGCGACGACGACACTCGGATGCAACGACGACACGGTCCACACGGCGCACGCGAACGCATGCACGCACGCACGGCTATCTTCACGCTGCGCGAGGACGTGACGCGACCTCGAAGCAAACGACGATAACGTCAACATCACCACCGTACGCTTTCGTGGCGGCCATCTTTTTCGGGAATACAGTGGCGATACGCGAATCGCGGAACGGGAAACGCACGCGCGTAGATGGGTGTATGTTGCGCGAGGGCGCTGCGCGAACATGGCCGGCGTGCGTCCGGAGAAGACACGACACGCACGCACGGGAATGCGCGCATCCGCGCGAGCGCCAAGACGATATGTTTAAAAATACATTTGTTTTGTCGTAATGTCGTCGAGTATAAAAAAAAATTGCGCGCTGTTGAGTTTGATTTATTTCTATTCTTATGTACGCGCGCGGAGTTGTATTTTATATAGGAGAAGGTATTTTGTCTTAAGAAGATAAAATATTTACCGTTATTGTCATCATTTTCTTGCTCCCTTCACACTTGCAAAGTTTTATATCGTGCGAATTTGTAAAATGCAAAATTTAAAATTGTGTGTCATGTATAAAGATGACGAATATCCTTGAAACGTTCCTGGACATTGGCGACGTATATACAAATGTAAACTCGAGCGTCAACTGTGTCTGTCTCACGACTGCACGTACGCAAAACCGTGCGAGCACGCGATACCGGCTGGCAGTGGAGGGGAGTAAAACCGTACGCACAGGTGCCGGCGGCCATGTCGGTCTTGTCGCTTGAACGAAGAGGAACACGGAACAGTTTCTCGTTCCGCTCGTTCAACGGGGAATTATGGCGCTGCCGTTCGTCCATTTCGACATTTTCTGGCCAATGGCAACGCGAGATTACGTCAGGAAAATGCATGTTTACCAATAGACGTTCGACTTGACGCTGTCCTGTAATTTGTACCTTCTTCTTGTTAGTGGCGACATCTTTACGTTACATGTTGTATTATTTCAAATTTCGCGCATGCGCCGTGCACGATTACTTCTGTGGTCTGCGTGCTACCCGCCAATAGCGAAAAGAAGGTTATGCATATTTACAGCAGAGAGAAGAGTGAATATGCTATTATTTGTTGGTCAATTATTATAACAGTTATAAACATTTATACTACTTTGTTACGTGTAGTTCATATAAGAGAACTATAAAGAACTACTACTTTTTTCTATATATATCAATATAAAAATATAAATAAGAACTTACAACTTTTTTCTCATTTATTGTCAAAAACATGGAAGTGGCTCCAATGGGCAACTTGCCGTAAGTACATTGTTTTGTTGTATTTTAAGTTTATATTTTTACACTTGTGTGGTCAAAGTGTAATACTCATGTTTTATAAAATAATAGAAATGTTTATTGATGTACCAACTGTACTTTGTCATCATTATTTGTTAATATTACCTTTCTATTAAGATAATCTGTGTAAATAGTCTTGTCAAACAAATATATTGAACTAGTTTTGTAAAAATAATTCCTGCAAATAGTTGCAGCAAGGATTTATGGTCCATAATATCTGCCACAACATGTTGTTGTGCTAAAGAAACTGTAGAAGATGAGATAAAAAATGGAACTGTTTTACTCAAAGAAGGTCTTCAGTTTTTTAAACCTTATACAGATGCATCATTGCAAAATATTGCTAAGAAGGACTCACCTCCTTTACAACAGATATATGATTTGATCAGTAAACTTGCTCCACTTCTTGTAAGTATATAATACAACAATTTTGTAGAATTTATACGTTTAAGTTATAATAGTTTAAAGAAGAAATAATATTTGCAATACATTTTTATTTTATGCCAGAACTTGGATGCCACAATTACCTGGAATTTGGTGTGTAATTTTGTATCTTACGAATACAGAAATTGCGCTGAAACTTTTGCATCACAGCTTTGTGATCATACTTCCATAAAAGCGTTAATTGATGATATTTGGAACTTCTATTATTCTGAGAGAATATTCTTGATAAAATGTCTCAAGCTTATGATCGAATATAAAGACGACAAGAAACATCCACATCACAAACAATTTACAAAATTTTTCAATGAAGTTTTGATGGGAAATCTGCTTGAGTCTATACGAAAGCAAATAGAAGCACTGAAGTTTGTAAATCCACCTACGCGATCTCAATTTTGTACAGAGGAACATTTGCACAGATTGTACAATAGTACATTGGTAGAAATACGCGAGTTGCTTCACATACTGACCATGATCGTGTACGATGTACATATTGCTGATGACAAGTTTGTCCAGTTCTACGGAAGCATTGCGGTATGTTTGAAAAAATACGCTTAAAAATCTTATTAGAAATTTTACCTAATTATAATTGTACGTAAAACTTTTAGGGCGAACCTAGACGATTAGCAAGTACAAAAAGTCACGAAGACAAGGAAGCTATTACCAAAAAACTTGAAGAGATACAATATAGTCAAGTGGCATTGCTACTTGTAGCACTAGACGTGAATAAACAGTAAGTTCATATTGTTTTGAATTAACGAAAAAACTTTTATTTTAATAACATTTTAAATTATTGTGTCTGTGTGCTAATGTTTAGCGCTGCTATAGAAGATTGGATAAATGGTGTCAGAAGCAATATGCAGGAAATTTTTGAACAGAAGTGCGTTCGTGAGAGTTTGCCGCAAGATGGGCCGTTACTTTTGTCGTGGATGTTGGCAAATTACGCAATTGATCCGGATAACGTAGATACGTTAAACCGCTTTAAGCCATTCGGAGTCAAAGCTATACAGCTCGATGTATTTCACTATTTGCGGGATTTAATTAACTGCGAAATGTTTCAAGAAGAAACTCACTACGCCGCGGTCGTGCAAAAAACCGTTTACAATCTCCTCGTTCTGTTGTGCGAATTTGTTGATCAGGATCGATTGAGCGCTTTCAACGGCATTTTCGACGCTATGGCTGCCACAGTCAAGTTTCCGGAGTGCGCGGCTAGATTTTGGAACGAGCGAGATGAAGGTCTATGGCAGATTTTTGCGGTTGCCATACAATTGTATCCCTACAAATTCGAACCTTTAACCAGTATAGCTATTGCTCTAGCATCCGCGAACGTTGCGAGTGCCAAGAAGGTAAGAACGAAATATTATTGTTTTGTCGCTACTGTGTGTTTGTTACACGATATTCGTCATTCTCTGTACAGATTGCCTCGGAGTTGGACAATCTACCGTCGTTAACTTTAGAAATTCCTCGCCAAATGGATCACAGTAAGTCATTTCAACCGTACGAAGCGGAATGTATAATTCAAAAGAATTCGTTTACTATACCCTGCCATTGTGCGCGCGAGAATATCGTCGTATTGTCGAACGAACGAGAAGTGGTCTTGTTTTTTGTAAGAGCAAGTTACTGGGATGTCTTGCATTATAAAATAGAACAGTTATTTTCCGAGGCAAACAGAGGAATTGACAACGCCTTGACTCCTGAGCACGTTTATCAGGGCCTGCAATTGGTGAACGCGTTGTTGGCCAAGGACATCGATATACCGTCGAGTATGGTCGCTCCTACGGAATTGACTTTCGAAATAGTTAATCGATTTTCATACTTGGCAGCGTTACGACCACCGCCAACTACGTACAGATGCGTTGTCGTGTGCATTAGCATCTCGTCAAAATTGGTCCTGAGATATCCCGAGGAGATTCTCTCGCGAATGAGATCGAGTGTGTATCCAAAGTTCAACAAGTGGTATCAGGAACCCATGGACTACGCGAAAATAATCTCCTTCGAGGGTGGTCACATCGCATCATGGATTTTGGAAATAGAAAGCATCGAGCACACTTATCCTGCTCTGCGCGCGTTTCTGGACACTTTGTACAATTATCTAATCACCAAGCACAGCGTCGAAGCTATGCACGCTATCGAAATACCGGGCATGGTGTATCTGCTATACACAATATTACCGGGGTTGGACTCGTGGTATTTCAAGTCGAGTGCGGAAAGAATCGATTTACGACTGAAGACTATGTTTTGCATCCATCGAGCTCTGGATTCGAGTTTGCCTAAGGACGATTTTCGCAATCAGTTGCAGTGCGTAGTGGTATACTGTCTGCTATACTTGGAGCCGCGTCACGCGCTGCTGAAATTGCTTCGAACGGGCGAGCGTACATTACACAATCAAATGATCACGGAGACCGATTGGATCAGTGGAAAGGGATTCAAGATGGCTAAGAGCGTAGAACTGGCTCTGTCGATAGTCAATCGACTGTTGATGTTCAGAAAATCTCTGGATCTGAAATCCAAAGTAGACAGATCGCCACTCGAGATCGCTCTGTATTCCTCTCCAAGATCACCCAACGGACTTTTAATAGTCCCGACCATCGTCAATTATCTGTACGTCTGGTTCAGCCCTTCGCTGCAAAAGATGGCGGTCAGACTGTTGAAGAAATTCGCGGAAGAGTTTTCCATGTCTTTGCTCGTCTGCATGGGAATGGATGGCACCTCCATACGAGAAACCTTTGCGTATCGATTGACGCTGCCGACGTGTGCGCTCGAAGTAAAGGTAGCTATTCTAGAACTGGTAGCTGTTTGTCTGGAGAAACAGCCCGGCTTAACGGAAGCTCTCTTCAATATTATGCATCAAGCGGAAAGCAAAAGAATCTTCCCACGTCCGGCCGATGAGTTTCTTACAGAGGGTTGCCGGCAATTTTTGGACTCGTATTTAGAACGGATGTACAAGGAGGATGACATCGTTTGCGATCAATTGTATGAGAGCACGATGACGGTGCTGCGCGCCATGTGGTATTACAAAAACGAGATTCTCGTCAATTTCTTTCGGAAGCGAGAGAATTTCTGGAGTCATCTTTTCGCGCCGCTTTTCAAACCTTTGGTGCAAAACACAAAGGGTTATTCTCAATTGTTGGATGTAATTACGTTGGAACTGTATAAAAGTCCATTGCTAGAGACTAATTTCTCGAAAAACTTGAAAGAGCTCTTGGACAAATCTAAAGACTATTGGAAAAAACTGGCTATCTACGTCCTCGTTAAAAACGGGGAAGGCGAGAATGACAAGGAAGAACATTCGAAACAGGACAAGTCTATCGCGGAACCGTTATTCGAGCTTAATTTGGAATCTTGGTACCACTTCATCGTTATACTCACTGATGATCGAACGTCCAAAAATTATTCGATTAACGTAACCCAGGCCCATTTTCTTACTCAATTGGCCTTGGATTCTCTGTTGGATCGATTGAAACAGCTTCAGCAACAACCGGATCCCACTAAATGTTCCAACATCGGTAAAATTCCGATGTTGCTGGCCTCTTTGTCTCTAAGATGCATCACTTCTTGGAAACAGATGTGCGTGGGCGACTCGAGAATATTCAAAGCTAGACTGTCACAACTCACGCAAGAAATAGCGTCCTTCATCTCTTCTTATCACGCTGGCAAGTCCTTACGAGAGACGCTGATCTCGTTGTTGCTCGGATGCCTGCAACTGGTGAAAAGTACAGTTGCCGAGGATTCAGCGAGTCTCGAATATCTCTTAGCGCACTCTTGCGTAATCGCCATCTACGAGTTAGAGAAGTTGAAAGAAGCTCTTCGTCATCATCATGAAATCTCCGTCGATGTCAAGACCGATCAGAAGGACACACAAAAGAAGACAGAGCGTTTCTACAATGTGGAAACGCTCCGTGGTATACGGGAAAGTTTACCGGCGACATTAGCCATTTGTATGGTGACGCAGTTGTTACGATCGTATCTCGAGCGGAATGCAAGCGTGAAGCATCGTCTGAGGATCAGTTGCATGCAGCTTCGTCAGATGATACCTGAACTTATAGCGTGTATCGGTTCCACGTTGCAGAAATACCCGTACTTGAAATTTAGTACGGCGGCTATGAGTTTACTGGGTGTTATATCTCGTTCGCCGTATTGTCCGCATCTTTTTAATTATCACGACATTGCAAAACTTTGGCTCAATTTAACTCCTCCGGCGGACATTCAGTACAGTATGCTCGACTCGCTGTATGAATATTCAGTGAACGGTCAATGGCGTTGTCAGGATTGGTGGCAGTTGTACACATTGGGTTTGGAGTTCCTGATAGGCCTGGTCACCAGCGAGACTCACACAGTGTACGCTCATCATGTGGAGAGCTTTTTACAGTTTCACGAGCATCAATTAATGGTCGTGTCCACATTATTGAGACACACCGCCGATTTGCTGGCTGCCGATCTGATACAATCGTTGGTTGCTCTTATACACGCCGTAGCTACGCAAACGTATATCTGGAACATGATACAGCCGAGCGTTCGCGAGACTCTCATCAAGTGCATGTACTTGGCGTATGACAGCACGGTGAATCTGTTGCTGAGGCCGCGAATACTCAAATTCATTATCGACGGTATCAGTATGGAAAACGCCGAAGAGCTCGAATCTTGCGACAATCGATTACCCAGTGGTGAACTGAGATTGCTGGTGAACAAACTCATCGTTATAAACACGACATGCGCGTTGAGCTTTGTTCACTTCTCGCCAAGATTAAACACCCTAATGGACACGATATATACTCAGAATTATTGGTACACACCGATGGCTGAGATGAACTTTGGACCTCCACAGATGAGCATGAGCTCCGGTCCGCAGCTCACTTACGGCACGATCATCAGCTCGACCCAGCTGTTCACTCAGGCTCTTCATTCGCGCTTGCAACCTGCCGCCTCATTGCCCGCGTCTTCAACCCCGCATTCCGGACGAGAAGACAAAACGGATTCTGCGAAGAAAGAGTGGGAACGCGCTGCGCCAGAAAATCTCAGACGCATGCACACAAGTAAAGATTTACGAAGAATTATTCATGGGGCCTCGACCAGGTCGTCGTCAAACGTAGCTGGAGAATTCTTGGGATATGTTAGTGGTCTGGACGTCACCGTACCATTACTCAGCAGTCCTAGACTTGTACGCCGACCGTATGATCCGTTGATATGCGAAAACACCATTTTGTCAAGAGCTACCGCTTTGGCAACCGGTCGACACGTTGCGAAGAGCAGCGGGAGCGCATCTGCCGGTCCTGGCAACAGTAGCCCGATCATAGCGAGAAATCATAGGTTCAGCGATCCGTGGTTCGAGTCTATGGATGAAAATAATACGCGACTGGCGTTGGAAATCAATCTGATCCTGACACTATCCCAGGTATTGGAAGGAATGAAGAGTCCTAGACTCGCTTCGCGGGATCGTCAACTTATAGCACGGGAGACCGCTACGGAGCTGGGAATCTTCTTCGATTTCCTCGAACACCGCGGCACTCCCGATATCTGGCAGGTGAAAGGTTCTCTGATAGATGCGGACACGAGAAGCTCCAGGACGATTCAGGATACGAGCGAACCGATACAAGCAAGTTTACCAGCGAGACTTAAGAAAAATAGTACTATTGATAAAGTACCCGTATGTCTGCCCGATCACGAAGATTCAATCGAGATTCAGACGCAAGAAAAACGACTTGAGGACAGTATCCTCACTACTGGCGTATTTAAAGCAAACGTTAGCAGTGTACAGTTTTTACCGTTAATGGGAAAGTTGCTCAAAACAGTTGTCGAATCGTTGGATTCGGCACAATTCCGATAACGATTGAGAAAAATCTATTTTTTTTTACCAGTTATATATTTAGTGTACAGTATATTCATTTTAGAAACGATGAAAGAATAATTCTTACCGTGTTTTCATTACATCAAGTTAGTACAACTTTGCTTAAAATAAATTGCAAAAACAAAGTTAAGATATTTTTCAAGTATTGCTTCATAATTTGATAAGTATATGTGTGTAATATAATTGACTATGTATGCGATGCAAAAGATGATTTTTATAAAAATCTATGTTGCTAACCGATATATTTTATAATAAATATTGCGTGCAAGAGATGATTATTTGCATAGTCGTATGTGAATTTTAAAAAAAGTATCCAGAGCAGGAGTGAAAAGGAAATGTAAAACCAACGTTTTTTTTTTTCTAATTTAATTAATACTTTTATACCAGCACTATTTGTAAATGATTAAACATAATATAATGTTCAGTAAATTAGAAGTATATATTTCGTGTGTATGTGAGTGTGTGTAAGAAATATTTTTAAATAGAATTGCTAGAGAAAAACGTGAAAATAGAAACTATAATTTTACACAGCCAACTACTTAACGAGAAATCTTTCAAATGAATAAGAATCGCTGTTATACACACGCATATTTTATATCAAAATAACAATGATCGCGTTTTTATTGACTTTCGATTACTTTGATCGTTTCACCATCTGCAGACCTAATCCTGATTCTCGTAACGCATTTAAATGTTTGTAACACACGCGTAACAAGTTACAGAATAGATCTGCAGATCTAAATTTTTTTTTTTTTCTATCGAATTGTTCCGCGAGATTCCATTTTTGTTTACAAAATTATTGCCAATCCGCGCGAAGACAGAGATACACGTGGACAAATTAAATCATCATGATCAACTACACACTAATTACATAGTACAACGAGCTATCTAATTGAAGTTTACAATATATTTCTATATTTTATTTCTCTGTTGATTCACTAATTCTCTCAAAGAAGTTTGTGAAAGATACATCTTTGCATATGGAACATCTCTACGTTCGAAAACAGAGAAGAGAAAAATAGAGAAGATAGTTACATACCCCCCTCCCCACTCGTTTTCGCCGTGTTTATCTTTTGTTTTTTTTTTTTTTTATGTAGTCTTACCTCTTATAACTCTCACTTACAATATATTTATGCTCTAGTTCTTTTTCGCGTCGCTCTATACAATATATCGCACACATTTGCGCTAAAGATAATTACATTATGATAACACAGTATAAAAATATATAATCCTTGATATTATATATATACTATGTATGTATAACGAATATATATTATGCGTTACGACAATAGCGATGGCGCGAGTGTCGAATTGGACACGCCACCGCGTAATGACATCCGTCGCCTTTCAGGATGAACACCTGAAGGACGGGTTAGACGCTAAGGGGGCAAATGAGGTAAAATGTTCTCAGGTGAGGGCGTGTCGTGAGAATCGTTGCTCCTAGATGATGTCACTCGTTGATGATAGTAGTTATTGGACGCAGTCGCGACGGCGGTGGCGGCGGTAGAGCTTGTGCTGACTGTGTTGGTCGAACTAAGACCCGTGATCATCGCCGCGGACGTAGCAGTGGCTGTGGTAGTGTTGATTGTTATAGTCGTGATGACGGAGGAGGTAGGTTGACTTCGTGATACCAGACCACTCCAGGTCGAGTTCATGTAACCTGATTCAGACGAGGGACAGTCCGGATGACGAGTCGACGATGAACAATACGTAGACGTGGTTAAAGCGCTGGAATTGCACATTGACGAGGACGTCGTTGTCGCCAGAGGCGGTGGTGGTGGAGGCGGCGGTGGCGGCGGCGCTGCTGTCGGCCCGTTCGCATCCGCCAACGGATCGACCGCGTTCCCGTCCCAAGTTTCCGATTTGATCTCGTCGTTGTTGGTCACACTGGCGCTCGATCTTTGACGCTTGGTGTCACCGTACAGCAAACAATGAACGTTCGGCGAACTACTGCGATCCCGCACTCCCTCTTGCTCCTCGAGAAATCGGTCCATATAGTCCCTGCTTGCGATTTAATGGTTCTGTCATTCACGCTTGCAGTAATTATGTTAAAGAAAGCAAATATATTGAAAAGTGTATCAGAGAGATGATGTTAATGTAGAGAGTATTAGACCTTATAAGAGACCTTTGTGTTCTCTTGAGAGATTGTGATAAATGTGACTGTTAATATTTCGTGTTTTGATGTAAAGTGAAAGAAGACGCGATAGAAAAGATACTCACGTGATACCAGGATGTAGGGCGTATTTTTTCTTTTCTAATCGAGCTTTATATGTAAATATATCATGCCGCTCGGTTTTCTTCCACAGGTAATAAAATTGCACTAACTCTCCAACAGATCTCGTTCTCACCTGTAAAAACAAGGAAAATATAACTTACTGTTAGGCAAAAAGAAATTTTTAGAAATTTCTTGATTGTTTATTCACATCACGTGCCTTATTTTTCTGTATAAGATGAAAATCCTTTCCGTAAGTGCGCAATCCAGATTCGAAATTGTGGCACTCCTCTTCTGACCAAAGACTCACTGCATCCGTAGGTGGAAGTACATTCATCCGACGTCTTCGCAGTGCCTCTTCGTGATTGTAGCCGCATTGCAATAGAAGGTACAAGGCTTGCTCGTCATCTCTGACATGAGATCCAGACGGCAACGAACCACCTTTTACTGTAGGAAGTTGCGCGCGTTCTAGGAACTCTTCGGTATCCTCCTCGGATATAGGACTGGGATCCCATAGCATCTTGTCTTCATTCTCGTACGGTAACGCATCATCGTAACGACACAGACCTTCCGGTATAGCAGCTTGATAATCAGTGCCGACCATGATTGTCTTCTTCCAATCCTCCTCGTCCGGACTGTAATCACAATCGTCCTCTTCTTCCTCGCTCTGCGGCCTCGAGACGCTGCGCAACAATCTCGAACTGCCACCGCCCGCACTGACTATCCTATCTTCCGAACCATCTATCGCACTACTGCTTTCCTCGACAGTGCTGTCCGGAACGTTGGTTTCTCCTAGATTAGCTATATCACCGCACGCATTTGCACTTCCAGACGCGGGCGACGTTTTCTTTCCGCTTCCACTTTGAACGCATTCCTCGGCTTCAGCTTCTTCGTCGTCATCTTCGTCATCGTGAATTCTACGTTTTCTGTTATCCCTGCCGCCTGTCCCGCTATTGCTCTTTGTTGTTGATCCCGACAACGACGATGTTTTGTCCTTCCCCTGTACCAGCATTTCTGTGTAGAACTGTTTGAGATCTGGCTCATTGCTGGCATCGGCCTCGTCATCGTCATCGTCGTCGTCCGCATCGTTATCACCCTTGTCCGAGTAACGTTCCTCAGTCTCGGGGTCGCCGCTTCCGGACGGCAGCAACATATGATCCGAACTGTTGGAATTCTCCGTTGATGGGTCACCGTATCCGTACATAGCAAGTAGCTCTTTCAGTGGCATATCACCTTCCTTGCACAAGAAGACAGAAATAGATCATTATTACATCAAGCGCAATTTCGGGACTAAACATGGAATCTCACTACAAGAACGCACTTTGAGTCCAAAGTGTTGCAGAAACTTATCATAATTTGTAATTATTTATGGGCTCGATTTTTTCATTTCTCAGGCTTGATCCTAGAATAGTCGGGATCAGAACTTTTGTTACAAAGTGATAGATGTGCCAAGAATACATACATATCGCAAGTCATATACCTTTTGTAAATTGGACAACTCGTTGTGAGAATCTTCACTACCTTCTAACGCTTCTTCCTCATCCAATGTCCGTTCGTCATCAAAATCATTAACTATCATTTCAGTTGCCGGACCCATATCATAATCTCGATCTGCCCTATAACAGACATACATGTTACACGTAATTTTTTAATTCTGAATTTTCTTTCGTTTGCGCAGAAGTCGCGCAATTTTTGACAGTGGTCGCTCGAGCTAACATAAACACTTACATGATTTTGCAATCCCTATTCACCGAGATGGGAACATAACACACAAATAGTACACACAAATAGTATACATGAATACGTAGACCGAAGCACTGAACTGTATCACCACAAGAACTATGCGTGTGTTTGTGTGTTAGCAGTTCGCACAGTTTCACAGAAAAGTGATTAAAGGTCTGGTCTCAACTTGTGTATGTTATTTGTGATGACTGTACCAATGTCTGACGTAGGTGAGAAAACGTTTACATGAAGTACCGCAGAGTCTAACCTCAAAACCGACATGGGAATTTCGGTGTCACGGCAACGGTATCTTGAACGGGCTTGTCACATTACGTAAAACGTAATCACCAGATTTCCTTCGGACGTCTCGTCATACTTGGTTCGGCTGCGAACACTGTGAAATTCCCTCGGCTATTGTCCC
This sequence comes from Pseudomyrmex pallidus, assembly GCA_014825455.1. Taxonomy (NCBI): domain Eukaryota; kingdom Metazoa; phylum Arthropoda; class Insecta; order Hymenoptera; family Formicidae; genus Pseudomyrmex; species Pseudomyrmex pallidus. Next base: position 190,828 of record QVNV01009238.1, read on the forward strand.
TCGTTCACAGGCAACAACAAATCCGTTCCGAAATGTCAAGAACTCCTAAGGCACAATTTTCCGTCGAGCGAACAAGCGTGACTCGCAACAACATTGCCACGTGCGGAAATCGCAAATGCGAGAGGCGAATTAACTGATGGACGCACACTCCATTATTTATATTCGACGTGTTTCTCGTTCACGTTCACTCTTCGAGTTTCTGTCTTCGGAAAATGGATGCGACACATCCGAAAGCGTCATATTCCCTCGCTCTCGCCGAACGAAAGTCTCGGCGCAACTACGGACGAAAGAGTGTCGGACGAGAGTCCTGTCGCGACAGCGTGCGAATCGCGTCCGTAAACGTATGACACTTCGATGTCCAATAGGAAATCATGTTTTCTAGAAATTTTCGCTGAGAATGCAGATTTGTTTCTAGAAAGAGTCTTCCTATTGGTCAGAAAGTCTCCATTTTGTTTCATCACGTTTTACAAGGTCTTCCTATCTACACAATTCTTTTGTTCCGTGTCCAAAGATGTTGCGTACTCTGCGAATAGTAGCAGCGTTTACGAATATTTGACAAGGCGTGTCCATTCTGTGAATTAAAACACGCGATATTTTGCACGCGCTTTCGAAGAAGCAAAATAAGTGAATATAATGTTCATAAAATTTGTTTGAGTGTCGTCAATGCGTCTTCAGTTATATTACGTAGCATGAAAATCGTAAACCAAAGTTTACTCTGATTTAAATACAGGAGAGAACGTTGTTTCATTGAAAGGTTTGATTTGAGAAAAAAGGACCAAAATGCAGCACGGAAAAAAATCTCCCAGTATGGGAACACCGTCCGTATACTCTCACGTGACTACTCGCAGCAGCGCGAATCTCAGATCTTCAAGATCGGCCCGAAGCGTCAAGATTCCCTGGTATCAGAAACGAATACTGGCACACGCTTATGTGTTCGATATTCAAAGGGGCTCTATGTTTACTGCCGTATTTTCCTTGGTATATATTTATCAAATTACACTGTTAATTAATACACTGTTTGTCTTCACATGTAACTTGTTTAATTTATAATAAGTGTTTTTGTTTCAGTGTCTAGCCTTTTTCACAATTTGCACTGCCATTTTTGATATCTACTGTCTCTCACAAGCTGCGCCTGGCTCTACGCATTATGGATACTATATCATATCGTATGAATTTGTTTATGTGGGCAATCAGCATAGTAAGTCGAGTGATAAAATGTAGATTTATAATATAAGAGATCACGTAAGTGTGCATGTTAATTGAAAAACAAATTGTACATCATCTCTGTCTTTTCTTCAGTTCGAAATGCTCTGATCGTGTTTGCATTGTTCTCCATGCTGGGTGGAATAGCAGTTTTTGTGACTTCTATAATATTGATCAGAGCACTGCGGAAAGAACACGAGAAGAAGATGATACCATGGTTGTACAGCTTTGCCATATTCGCTATTTTCAGACTATTTGCTTTTATATTCTTCAGCATTGTGAATGACATGATATTCGCTTACAATATCATGATGTGCCTGCTGTGGATAATATTTGTGAGTCTTTCTGCATATGGTTGGCTGATTGTATATTCTTTGTACATTGAACTGAGTGATCTAACGAGATTAGAGGATCTGGCTCACTTGCGGGTGTGTATCCTATTTTTGTTATATTACAAAAATTGATTCAATTTATTACACTACTTAAAGTTGTTGACATAGTAGTATGAAAGGCAAATTATGTATGTACACAAATGTTGAAATTTGATATAATTGTTCCAGATTGGTACAATGCAGTCTCTGAATGCATCGACAACACAATCTATTGCCGGTTCTCGACCAACAACGCCTCACAGCGCAGTATCAACAATGCCTGTTAACTGAATAACAGTATATTATAGAATAAGTTATATATTAACTGTATATATATCATTACGCACAAAGATCTTTATGAAGGCGTTGCATATGCAATTACGACTAACTGCTTGCGACTGCTTTTTTTTATAATGATACATAAGAATATCAGTTAATACTGTAAGTTTTTATTTGTTACAGAAATGACATTTATTAACGATAGACGTATCTTCAAACATATTGACGTATTACGCAACGTAATTCCGTCCATATAAACGAACAGTTAGATTTCTAATGCACAAATATTTTTATATTGCGACTCACGTAGTAATAATAATATATTCCGTCCATTTATATGTAGGTAAGATGTTCTGATAATGTCAATGTGTTTGTTATATGAAAAGTATAATGTGTTATATGTACATTTATAAAAGATATAAATTAATTATACAACTTTCTTCTCTTTCTATTCTTGTCAATCAGCAAGTAATAGAATACTATATAATTATAAAAATAAGTAGCTCTAATGAAGATGACACTATTTTTTTTACTTCGTTTATTGTCTTACTTCGTCAGTTATCATTTTGAAGTTTTTTATTTTTTCAATGATTTATTTTATATAACTTGTAGCGGTTACATCCCTTCGCCTCAGAAATATATTTCCGAATGTATGTATAAAACTATATCTCGCTCAGTTTTAATCTCTTTCCTTTCTCTTATGTAATCACGATCTGAAAGAGGTTTATGTTAAAAATAAATAAATTTTGATAAAATGACTTTTTACGTGCACACAGCGATGTACAATTCGATGTATTAGTTGAAACTGTAACAATCGAGCAATTTGGTGACGCGTGCTAGATAGGAATTGACGTTTCGTGGCTCGAATCGTTTATACAGCGACATGTCTGGTTGTCTGAGAGAAATGTTTCGAGTCCAGAGATGCTTCGCTCATGCTAATGCGGTCATCCTCAGAATCCGTCAACCATTCTCGTCCCTCAGTGACAAGTTGTCGTTCTTCCGAAGAGCCTCCCGCTACAGTGTGACCGACCAACAAGATCGCTCTACCCAATAGAGATAACAAGAACACGCCGACTCTCGAGAAAAGATGCTGGATTATATTAACTGCACCGGTAGCGACGTACATGGCAATGGCCAAACACATGGCTAAAGCCGCGTGGCGATAATTACCGCCATTCGTCAACACCTGAATTAACAAAGCAATCTGCTGATAATCGACTATATTCATATTTATATGTTTTTATGAGTCGTGCTTTGTAATGAATTACACACCTACGTGTGTTCTTTGTAATTTTTTAAAGTAATAACAAGAGATGACAAGCTAATTATCATTAAACAAATAACATTAAACATATTCTACAATCACTATGAGTATAAAAATGTTTTTGAAACCGATTACAATAAAAGCTGTTATTCTTATCTCAGCCGCTTATAGTTATTAAAATATATTTAAATACAGTAGATTTTAAGTGGTTTTTAAATCTCTCAAAAGAAAAAGAATTACTTAATCTATACTTATCTATATTAAAAGACAAAAACATATGTAAAAGGTAATTGCAACATGCAAAAAATTAATCTCAGTAGCTAGAAATAATCATTAAATATTATCTGTTGAAGTGATATGTCCCGTCGTATATAGGAGGCTTATGTAAGAGCGTTGTATTATGCAACCCCGTTATGACGAGTCGCGTTACAACTACGTCACTGTGGTTTTTTGAAACACAAAATGCAAACTGATGTCACAAAATATTGTATATTTGTATTTTAGATGTGAATTTGTAACTTGGATTAAGAGAAATAAAAGTAGTGCGTTTTGCGCGCGCGCGTGTGTATGTGTGTGATTTGTTTTATATTTATTTATTAAATATTAAAATATATAAAATTTACATATGAACGAAATATTTATAATTTTAATTTTGTTTCTTCTTCTGCTTCTTTTGAGGATATCAACCAACTCCGACTGGCTTCGATCACGGCGTTGCTCTGTAACGGTAGAAATGGAACCCTCTTGCGAAGGGGTGCAAACACGCCCTCGCGGAAAGCGCATATGCATTATCCACCCAGTTGCGACTATTCACCGCGCTTCTAGGAAGTATCGATTTCTGCAAGCTCGACGTTCCTTGGTAGAGAATGACGACACATGCGTCTATTCATTGGCCCTGCCGACTTTGAACTTCCGCCATTGGATGGCGAGCCGGTATAAACGGTGCTTTCTCGTTACTTCTTTCAGTTGTGTTGTTATCCACTCACTGTACACTTGGTAAGTGAACACTGTGTTTGATATAATTTTTTTTAAATATATATTTTATTCATATCGCAAATTCAAGCAACATATGGTGTCTGTTGTAATTTTTATCTCCGATTTTTACATTTTTGCTCACATGTTAGTTCAATTCTCTCTGAACATGATTTTCTCGTTTAATGCTATTAGTTTCTTAAACAAAAATTATTTGTTTATTTTTGAGAGAATTCTTTTTTCCTGGAGTTCTTACAAATCCGTCACATTCTATGCACAAATCAGAGAATATGGACAAGTAACATAATTTTTCAAAAGAAACGATAAATGGTACACTCTGTCTTTATTTTACTTCAAAATTGAGACATTCAGTGACAAATCAATATTTGATGGCACATTTGAAAAATTATTTCACAATATTTGTTACATATTTATGAGAGAAACACGTCAGCTGATACACGTTCCAAGTTGCAACATGTGTGCAAATGTATTATAATATTGATTTTATTTGCGCGAGTTTCTCTTTTGGACTAGTTTTTATATTATATCGTATTATTAAATCTTTCCAATTTTGCAATAGAATTATTTGTTGCTATTCCAGTTGTATGACAAAAAATATACAACATTCTAAGAATGACAGATTTTTTATACGTACACTTTGCAATATACTTTTTTAAGAGACGTCTCTGAACGTTTAATATGTTTACAATCAAACAATTATAAACGTAAAAAATTCTGTAAATATTTTGCTTCAATTATCTGTCAATTAATTCTCAGTTTAATCAATCGTGTTTCTTTCTCCAAAAATCGTAACGAAAACCGTAAAATGGACGAAATCGACTCAGCGTTATTCAGCTGCGATTGTAGTAGACTAAATCGACATTATCTACTCGTAATACGCGAAAATCGACGCGCTTGTACAGTGGTCATACAATCATGATGCATACAGTCACAAGTCAATTTTGCATCACGCAAAACACACATCGCTGACACAGATTGTTTATCAGCCATACAAAATATGATGTAGTGTAATACTGTGTATTGTCAATGTATTACCACTGTGTATTCTCTGTCAAATGTTCTTTAAAAAATAAATATATATAACATCTGGATTTCTAAAAAGTGACGTGTGTGTACGGCTGAGGGGCAATATGAACTTCAACCGGGTGGATAATTGCAAAAAATAATTTTGCGCAGCGTAATTTAGCCGTGTTTTAGCTGGAAAGAGAGAGAAAGAGAGAGAAAATAGCTTTCTCTTTTTCTTTCGTGTTAGCTAAATATACCCGCGAACATACGCGTATTCGCGAGTCCGCAATTTTGCGAGCAATTTAGCGAAGCACGAACGAAGCGAGGCCGGGAACGGCGTTTCTCAGTGCATTGCATATGCGCGTACCGCATCGAGTCGGCTACATCGATTCGAGGAACAACACCCACGCCGAGATACACCAGCAAAACCATCGCGAAATAAAATATTGTCGTCGCGTGCAGTTCGATTGCGTGAGATATAGTTTTTCTTCTTTGCGCACACATGATTCACGTGTATCTCATCATCATTTATATCGATTTCGATATTTCGCGACCGCTTTCAACGCGATATGCATGTACACACAATATAGGTATTGACTTATTCCAAGAGACAAAGAGAAAGCTGGAATTTGACACGACAATTCGCATAATTCATCGTTAGATGGTATAGAATCAGGTACAATGACACTACGGCATTACGTTTTTCCCTGTGACTGTTTCGCAATTTTTTCTCCGTCAACGTCGGCGACAATCAATATACCTTTTGTGTTTCGAATCGACGTGTTCTCGCGCGCGAGGACTTCCGCGATTCAAAGACTGATTTCGTGGAAAGAAAACCGAGCGAATGATTCACGCTTTATTCTATGATAATTAACTCTATGCTGATTAACTGTGTGACGTGTCTGACTCGTGTCCGCGAAGATTAATTAATTCTAACGTCTAAAAACTTTCGATTAGTCGAACTGTGATAATACGGTGCTCAATAATTTTTGAAAAAAAAACTTTCTTGCATGTAGATCATACGTGTAGATTCAAATTGAATGTAATTAACTTTTATGTCACATGATGAGAGATAAATATGTGGACTTTGTACCGTGCGTTCTCGTCTCTCTCGCATTCTCTTTTTTTTTCTTTCTCTCTCTTTCTGTCGCGTGTACATCATATGTTAAATTTCGAAAATACACGACTTGGACTTTGTACCGAAACTTTCAGGTGAGTTTTGTTCGGCGTGTGAAAACGAAGCATTAGGTCAAGGTGCATCGCTGATAAAACTCAGCACCAAGTCAAGGAAAAAAAAATCCACGCGCTAAACTAGATCGCAAATTTAAAAAACTTCTCATGTAAACGATTGCCGCGGTAAAGTTCCAAGTCCACCGATGCAATTTTCTCAATTGACCGAATTGCAATATTTGCACATATTGATGTCGCCGTGGTATAATTGATTACTCGATAAGAAACGCCAATCGCGCGTCTCGATCGCTCAATAGACAACGTTCTGTAAAACAAAACGATCGAGCAAAGTCTATCCGAGCTCGCGTTCTTTGAACTCAAACAATCGCATCTCTCTCTCTCGGTTTAACTATTTATATAATTTAGTCCGGATCCCGCGGTCCACGTAATTATCATCAATTTGCGCAGCGACTCACATGTAAACATCGTAATATTTTATCGCTGGCGCTCAATTTGAGTGATGACTTCATCATTTTCATGTCAATCTTATTATGTAATTGGACTATCCAAACACTTAGAAAATATGATATCAGCAACTACGTTTGTAATTTATATAAAAACAGTACGCGTAATACGATCGGAAATTCTCCTACCCCGTCGCATTGGCACCGAGCCCAAGTTCTCTTTTTGTACTCTGCGTTCTATTTCGGGTATCTCGCGACTTGAAACGGGGGGTACGGGAAATTTTTTCGCAAAGAGAGACGTGAACGCGGTGCCGTTTCGATCGTGGGAAACACCGCTTGCGGCACGACGTAATCGCAACGACTGCGGCAGACGTGTAGGCGGTTTTGCTGACCCTTGATACGCGCAACGGTATGTCATACTGCGAAGACGACGAGTCTAATAAGCTCTTATTCAAGAATGCCGGAAGATACGATCACGTGCGCGTCGCGAATCGGCGAACGTGAATTTTCGACACCGATCAACGGTCGGCGAGAGAAATATATCGTTGACCCGCGATAACACGCGAATTGGCTACCTTCGGCTCCCACTTACACACTGTCTGTGTTCATCCAATCTCTCATATGATGAAGCATCGTATGATTCTCTTTATCGTAGTATATAAAAAGTATATAATAGGTGTCGGACGCGGCGACGACAGAGTCGACAACGCGCTCGGCATCGATCCCGACAACTGACTGTATCAGAGTGTTTATTATTAAAAAACATTCCTTCGCACTGTTTGTTCGCAGAAGAATAGTATGTATAAAGAAGTTCATCACCAAGAAATCAAACACGAGTGCTCGCGGTCGGGAGGTCTTCACGCTTATCCCGATCACTTCAGGGAACCTCACCTTTAAAACCACCGCTGAATTCATGATTATCTGAAGATTTCCCGTGTCCTCTGGCAGGACTTTGTATATAGTGTACATAGGAAGAGCTTGCCCTTACAACAAGAAACAAAGTAAGGAAATCCGGACGAGCTGGAAGCATCTCTCGTCCAAGAATCTTGCACCCTGTCCCTCACACAAAAGCCGACAACAACGCGCACCTTTTAACAGCACGCAGTAGTAGCAGTAACAAAGGGGAGAAATAATAGAAAATAGAAAGCGTAGCGGAGGGATCATGAAGCAAGTAACGGAGGATTTTTCGATCGGTTTGAAGTTGCTCACCGCTGGCACCGCGGCCTGCATCGCCGATTTAGCGACCTTTCCGTTGGACACCGCCAAAGTCCGAATGCAGGTGAGCGGCAGTACTTAGTTTATTGCTACTTATCAAATTTTGCGATTATTCCACATATTTGCTTTCCAGAAATTGTGAAACGTTTATTTACTTATTGTTTCTTTTCAATCTTTCAAGATCGCCGGTGAGGGTCAAGCCCTGTTGCTGGCGTCAGCGGAAGGCTCGGTTCTTGCGGTAAGAGCAAGCCAGCCGGGATTGTTGCAGACCATCGGCAACATCGTCAGATTCGAAGGCGCAAGGTACGTTGTTGATTATTCCAATAATAATTTAAGAAAAAGAAACGATGGGGGTAGGTAGATTAATTTCATATAAATCAATTATCTCAATTGTGTACATAATTTTGAGATATATATTTGTATGTTAAAAAAATTGGGCTTCTCTTCTTGTCTCTGGGCGATGATTCGATTTAAAAAAACCTCGTACTAAGAAACCGCTCATACAGAACTGTTGCTCTCGTAATTGTTTATGAGAATAATTGTTTTGCATACATATCGTACTCTTTCTGAAACGATATATAATAATGTGTATATATACTTCGTAATGTACAACTATTATTATTAACCAATCTTCTTGTTTCGGCGTGTGCCAGATCGAGCTGATCGATTCTTTCGTCACATTTTTTTTGTCGATTGAATCGCATGTAAGACTTCGTTTTTACGATTTAGATAAATGTAAAAATTTTATTAACAATAAAATTGAATTTTTATTAGTGTCTAATCAATTGCAATAAAAAAAAAAGAGTAAAAATATTACGTTCAATAATTGCACAATTGATTTTCTTGAATCAACAAAAGACTGTTTATAGAAAACTGTTCTCTATTACACATTCGCTTTGTAATCTGATTATAAATACCGCATGTGTTTACACGAGTCACACGTTTGTCTTCGTTAAATACTGAATGACGTAAATCGATTAATACTTTAAATGTTTGTTACTTCATGTTCGTGAAGGAAGGATCGATGAAAATGATTGCGGTAATAGTACACGTAATGCGCGTTTCTATTGAAACCTCGCTCGATATCTGGCACATGTACATACGTGTACGTATGACGACTAAGCTATTTTCCGGGAAACCTTTTTAGATTATCATTACTTCCCGGATAAATATGATTATGATCTTGCCTATCGATCGGGTGCGATGGACAAGAGCTGTTCATTTTCTATTCACGTAGAAGCAATTTACGCGCGAGTAAGATTAAAGCGAGATTAATCTTTAGAGGACGGGGGTGGTCGAAATATCGACCACCTACCAGGTTGGGAACTTGTACCGACTAATCCGATAAAATTATACATACATTTCCTTGTCGATGGCACTTCGACCGATTTTTCTGTCTTTAGTTGAAAACTTTGGTATTTTTATTGTCTATATATAATTTCTCTCTTTGCACGCGAGTTGTCTTTCACATTTCGCGATTATCGTTTGTTTCTTATAAATTCGACAGATCGAGCTTCGTTGTTCTCTCTTTTTTTTGTGCGAAATATTCAAAATTTATCAGCACGAAAAACGATTTCACGTCTGTGATACGTGACATTTTGCACAAATAGTTTTATATGCAGTCATATGTCGAAACATTTTTACATTCGACGATTGCGTTACACCGATGTTGCTTAAAAGACAACTCGCTCTTTTAATATTTTTCCTCTCACGTCTCCCCTCTGTAATGTATATTTTACTTAAGTTCTCAAACAATTTCTCTCTTTTCATTCTCAGTTTCTCTTCTGATTATTTTACTTCCTTTTACTTTGCTTAAATATTGATTTGTTTTTCTGACAACCCTTTTTCCTTCTTAATTGAATTTTCAATCGCGATATTTGCATTTCATATTGACGTCCTCAACGAGGACGCGCTCTCTCCTGATTATTTCTCGGCTCTCGAGCCGCTTCTCTTTTTTCTCACACGCCTTCGATCTTATATAAATCAACTCTCTTTTAACAATGTTGACTTTCGCTAAAGCATTCGATGTTTAGGAAAGTAACCACAAAATAAAGAAAGTAAAAATCGCGCGGATGACGAGAGAAAAAAAGAGGAAGAAGAGGAGAGAGAGAAAAATTAAAGAAAATTTAAACAATATATTTACTTATAAAACGCAAGCAATGTATAAAATAAGCGAGACAGAGAGTAAGAGATAGAGAGAGAGAAAGGGAGAAATGTCTGGAGAAAAGATATGCTCCGGGGATGCGTTTGAGGGGTGAATTGTGAGGGCGGTGAGCTTGAGCGAGGGTGGTTACAGGAGCCTGTACGGAGGTCTGTCCGCGGGACTCCAGAGACAGATGTGTTTCGCCGGCATACGGTTGGGCCTCTACGACAGCGTGAAGTCACTCTACGCTGGAATCTTCGACGGTACATCCAACAAACTCCTAACTTTTAATATATCTCCTACGATATACAATATATACGAGTAGCCGCGCATCACACACACTCTCTTTTACACATGTTTCGTCACAATTACAATAATACACATGAATACAGACACACTGATGTTGGGCAATATTTTGCAATTGCGACAAGCATAATGTAAAAACACTTGCAAGATCAAATCTAATTATTATATATTTATTAATTATTAATTATTGTTACGTTAATTATTATTAATTTTCTATGTGATATATAAAATAATACTCGCGTTAAATAATAAAAGTAATTACATAAAGAAAATTAAAATATTAGGGTATAGAAAAAAACACTGGAAAAGATACTTATTCGAATATTGTCCAACAACGACATACACACACATACACAGACAGACACATTGTGAATTCTCGGCCACTTGCTTTGTCACGACGAAAGCTCTTGCAAGCTCCACACGTGGAGCGGTTCGTCTCTGCTGGGACGGTCGGGACGTACGTGTCTTTTCTCGTTCTCGTCTCCGTCATTTTCGAGGCTGAAAAAGTAAGAAAAGGACAGAAAGATAAGTTAAGAAGGTGGGAATAAGTAGGAAAGTTAAAAGATTAAAATGTACAGCGAAGAGATCAGCATCTCTATAGCGGGACAACTCGAACGATTTTTTGTAAATCTTATTTGCTGCATTTTTTTTTTTTTTTTTTTTTTTTTTTTCACTTACATTTGGAGAAAAATATCGATTCGTCAATATAACGTTTAAATTCAATTTCATACTTGTTGCTTCACAAATATGTAATATATTTTTAATATATTTTACTTGTGAATATAATAATCTAAAATTGTTTCTTAAAAAATATTTGACGAATTGTTGAAATTTTTCTCAAGTTTTTCTCGGTCAAGAATGTTTATCACCGGCTTTTCTTGATATTTGTTACAAATATTCATATATTTTATGACGACGTTTACGAAAATCTTTAAAACGAGAGAAACTAGCAGAATTTTTCGCAAATTATGTGTCGTTTTCGTTTGTGTATGTTCCAATACAGTGTTTAACGTAAAAAAGTATTTATATAAAAAGTTAACAAATATTCGCGAATTTAATTATTTAATTTAAACTAATTTGAAATATAAATAAAATGTAATATTCAAAAATAATAGATATGTCACATGTGTTGCACGTCGAACATACGTAAACGAGCATAATTAACGGAACAGACGCCAAGAAATTAGACTCAGCTCTTTGTGTACGCTTGTTTGTCTCTTTATTTCGCTGTTCCGATTTCGTCGACGTGTTTATTCTTATTTTCGCGAGTGATCACGGAATTTTACACATTCTCTCGAGCACAATGCATTTTATTTGTTTGTAAATTGACACCAGAATGACTCTGAAAAAAAAACCCTTAACGTACGCTTGCGAACAGTAAAGATAACTCGTTTAAAAGACGAATAGATATAAATCTTAAGTGAAGAACACATTAATAATGAACCGATGAAAGACGATCGACGCGTAATCCGCGTCGATCTCGCCCTGCATCCTCTCTACTTTACGATCTATCAATCGGATCCCTCGCGACGGCCGTCACTTTTCATCATTTGCTTTTATTTCAACAGGTAATAGAAGTTCCACATCGATAAACATCGGCGTGCGCGTCGCCGCGGGGATCACGACGGGCGCTTTGGCGGTGTTGCTCGCTCAACCGACCGACGTCGTCAAGGTCCGCCTGCAAGCTGGAAATAATGGACGATCATCGGTGAGATACAGCTCCACTCTGCAGGCGTACAAGAATATTGCCAATGTGGAAGGCGCGAAAGGTCTCTGGAAAGGTAAGGAAAAAATCACCGCGCGCGTTTCTCTTTTAACGATTTTAAGTATCATGTAGAAAATTTAAAATTATATTAGCCCAAGGTAGAGAATAATTTTTGAGAAATTATTCGAGTCGCGTCGCATTTCTTTATAAAGGAACCATGCCGAACATCTCGCGGAACGCCATCGTGAACGTGGCGGAGATCGTCTGCTACGACATCATCAAGGATCTTATCCTGGTCAACGGCTATCTCCGCGACGGCGTGCCCTGTCACTTCACGGCCGCGACAGTCGCGGGACTCTGCACCACTTTGGCAGCGAGTCCTGTGGACGTCGTGAAGACGCGCTACATGAACAGCGCTCCCGGCGAGTACAAGGGCGCGATCGACTGTGCCGTCCGCATGTTCATTCAGGAGGGCCCGTCCGCCTTCTACAAGGGTTTCGTGCCGAGTTTCTCGCGTCTGGTATCCTGGAACATCGTACTATGGGTGACTTACGAACAGATCAAGCTGCAGATGAAGAAGTTATACGGCGTCGAGTAAAAGTTCCTCAGAGTCCACCGACTCAAAATAAAATATTCCCGCGCAATACAAAATTCACTGTTCCATTAGAAGAAATTGCTTAGACAAAAAAAAATAAGCAAAGCAAACGTAGACCGGAAACTCGTATATACTCCGTCAGAAAAAATATATCACGTGTTAAACATAAGATGTAACTCCAGCTGTTAGACGACGACGATGAATAATCCTCTTATTGCTGCTTTTTTCTTCTTTTGCTTTAGATATTAGACGCTGTACTTACCAATTGTTTAATTATTCAATGTTAGACCGTTACTCTTAATAATTATTTGCGCTTTTGTGAAAATAGTACGATTCAGTACGTACGAGTAGCGATAGAATTGCAATCTCATGTTCCGTTCATTCCGAACTTTTTGGTTAAACGTAGGGATGATACACGCACTTGATAACTTTTGGGCTACGACGTCCGCTTTGTATAATTGTAAGGCATTAGGACAAAATGTGGATTATACAATAATAACACCGGGCATCATTGACGCAAAACAGACAATAATATTATCGTCCCGATATCCGCTTGAATCTAGAGTTTCAGGAAAAACTATGATTGCAAAAGCAAACAATTTCTTCTTCTTACTTGATTAAAAATTGACTCATTTGTAGAGAGAAAAAGAAAGAGACGCAACACACAGCACGTTATTTCTCGCATACACTACACGGACATAACTCGATTCAGTCAATTAACGTTTTAACAGGGCACAATTTTTATCGTAGTTTACTTGACAAATTTTTTCGATCACTTTGCCATTAAAATAATTTAATTCGCTAGGGGTGAAATTAAAAAAACATCACATTCATAAGAGTATTAAGAATATACGTTTGTTAATTAATTATAAATGAGAAATATATCAATTGCCAATTCTTCAACGAAAAACGATGAGAGAAAGTGTTTTCAACATCCGCGCAATACATGTACATATATTTATTGCGCCGAATGTCAAACTATCCGATTTTCAAATAGCGTATTCGAGTATACTGTACAACTTGACTGACTAATGCTTATAATAACGAGAAGTATTTTTACAAAGAAATAGATTTTTCAATTACACTTTTGCTTGAAAGTAACGTGAAGAAAAGTAAACGATACTGCTTTTCTTAGAAAACGCCGCGAATTTATAATCATTACAAATTTAACAATATAGACGCGAACAAAAACGCTAGATCGTAAATCTATTGTTTTCTTACTTTTGAAACTTTTACGACGTTGATTGAAATCAGTATTGTGTGGCACTGCAAAAATTTTTTCAATTATTAAAATACTTTTTACTGTTTTTTCTCTAGATTTTATTCACAATGGATTATTGTTCACGTTATTATACGTAGCGGTTTTTTAAAACACTTATATATCAAAATGTGCAACATACTAGAATAATAAAAAAATGCAAAATTTTTGTAATTCAATGACGCGTTATGTAAAACTTTCTAATCAAGAAGTTTTACATATGACAAGATCTTACGAATTTCTACGAAGAATTTTTCGCAGCTCAACAACATTTATTTCTTATATTTGTACAATCATATATGTTAAGAGTAAAACCGGTGCGGAGATACACACACACACACACACACACACGTACATACAGATAAAATATTGAGGGAAACGACGTATAAAAAAACTTGTTATATTATTTTAAACTTCTTTTATTCAATTCTAGGTAAAACTTTTAAATATCATTTATTATGCGATTGTTCATTCAATTTACAAATTTTCATTTCTGCTTAATAAACACAAACGCGGCTGAACGTTCTTAATTAGTGTGTTCTTACATATTGAACCTGTAGCGAATAATCTGTAAAATTACACTGTAAAATTATACAATATGTTTATACTGTAAAATTTAAATTGGCTAAGTATTATTATTAATTAATTAAATTTGTCAAATATGTACAAATACATACTTTACGATGTAGAATGTAGGAGGCCTGATGTTTGTTACCAGTTTTAAATAAACATTGTTTACAATATAGTTTTTGTTCATGAAGCACTATACTTTATCGTCGTATTATTATTTAGAATTGAATTTTTTAAGTTTGTATAGAAAATTGAGATTAACCGTAAAGAAACTTTTGATGCTGAAATATAGCTATTCCGATGACCACTCTCGACTACAATCTCTCAAACCTCAGAATCGGAATCGTTCGATTCCTCATTGGAAGATATGTCATTGCCCATGCATCCTGTTTCCTCGGAAATATGTTCCCCGCCAGGTGTTCTAGAAGAAGAAATAACACGCACAATTAAACAAGAGGAAAGATGATTGAGCGAACTAAAGTGACAAACTGTCAATTAATTTGAACATCGATATACACACGTTAGATTAATTTTTGGCAAAATGGGAATAAAATCACGACAGGTTTTTAATTTAACGAATTGTTGTTAATGAACACATAATATAAGTGTGTCATGTTTTGACCGGTGCGACAGGTTAATATATATTGTACGTTTATGATATAACTTAAAAGAGTTCTCAGCAGAAGCGTTAAAAAATTTGCGATGCGCATACGTTCATAGACGTAAATCTTGCCTTATAATATGTAATCACTTAATTATTGTTTGCTAAGAAAGTGCCGTAGTGTGATGTATAGCGAGTCTATCCTGAATACATTTTGGAATCTTCCGCGACTTTCGCAAGACGCACTTTCTGGGGCAACAGGCTTGCTCTGTCGATCTAATAATTACATTAATCTGTAGGGTTTTTTACTTCGATCGTTACATACATTGACTTAGATTTAAAACATCGTCGATTGTAAATCTCTCGGATGTATATTTTTCCTCTCTTGGAGACAAAATATTGAAATCTCGAGTTTTTTTGATTTTTTAAAATATTTTTTATTCAAGATGTGCGTGTAAGCTATGTGAGAAAGAGAGAGAGAGTTTATATTTAATTATATTTAATTATATTTATTTCTGCAACAAAAATAAACCCCTTTCTCATCCTTCTGATAGCACAATTATATTTGTACGTACTTTTCAACAATCCAGTCGTCACCGCCGTTCTTCATCATAGATAGTGCTTGGCAAAAATCCTTGCCGATGTTTTTGAGGTGCTCCGTGTCGAAATGCAATCCTGCTAATGCGCCTTGATCGCATCCGCAGAAACTACTTTCCATCGTGTAACTTCTGTTCAAGTAAACCGTTAATTATATTAAATAAGTTTTAATTGCTAGATTTCATATCTTAGTACAACTATAAAAACTCCATTAAATGTGTATATATAAAAATATATACGTGTAGAAACCGTTTACATATCTACATAATTGGAGATCTTATTCCGTATGATTCATAATATTTTATGCGTTTAATCAAGTTACATGTGTGTAATACAATTTAATCTCTAAAAAAAAAGATATTCCCTCAACCTCTTGATCTCGAAACATATAAGCCGCCATTTACCTCGAAACACCCAACTGCCGCCACACGGCGACCCTGGCGGTGGATTCCTTGTTTCTCTCGACCTTGAAGGAGCAGAGCGGCAACGCGAAAGCCGGCGAGATCTTCTGCATGAGATGCGGTAACATCTGACACAGAACGTAGGGAAGATTACGAGATCGGGGAACATCGGCAAAAAGTCATATATGCAGTTTTGTGATCAGAAGAGCGATATCGGAGCGCATTTTCTTCGCGTTCTGACTGATGACGTTATCACGCGGCGGGACAATCGTCGGCATCGTAATTACTCGCGCAAATCGAACGCGCGCATCGAGAATACGGACGTTGAAAGTGATAAATCGGGATCGAGATAAACGTAAAAGACAAATGATATTTCGCGGCGCGCGGAATCTAAAAATACTACCTGACCGATTCCCTCTTCCCATCGATCCTCTTACCAAATACTGCATCGGCAGGTCCAGTTTCGTCCTGTCCGCGGCGCTCCAGGAACCCGACCTTGAGCAGCCGAACAGAAACACGTTTTTCCTCCGCGAATGGCCGTGGTAGTCGACGAAAACGTGGGGCGGCCTTTGCAGCACCCTCGCGCAATACTCCATCAAGCCCTTCGTGTGATAGATCACCGGATGATACACCTGATTGGGATTGCTCCAGCGTCGGTTCAAGTCCTCGTTCGTCAGCCCGTATCGATTGCTGTCGACAACGAATCGTGCTGTAAAGATGTCTCAGTGCGGACGAAGCGTCGAGAGGAGAATCGCAATTTTTCTACCGGAGAAACCAAATTTATCGTAGAATCGTTACGATCGCAAACGAACGCTGAAGTAATTGAAAATATCCTTCGTTATTTTACACGCAGACACAAATGTATTGTCGTTAACGAGCGTCTTGCAGGACGCTAAAAAAAATTCCAAATTAGCCTCTCGCAATGTGACATATATTTCCGATTCGTTTCCTAAGTTTATTCCGGTTTTAATATCGACCGCGGAGAGTGCGTGGCTTTCCAGCGAGACTCACATAATGAGGTAATTTTAACGTTCTCGGACGTTTACGTCGTGCGCGTATATCGGGATTATTTATGCGTCTCTCCTATTATATGCGAGAGAAGCAATTTGCAAGCGTTATTTATTAACCAATCTTCTAAAACGCTTTCTCAAGTTCACGGCGTAAAACATGTCGGACTAAAAAATAAAGTTCTCTAAGATTCCCTTCCTAAAAAGAATCATCTCGACATTTAAAGGTGTTGTAAATAATATGGTTTCCCGAGTTCCCCGAGAATCTTTGTGTCGAGAGTCTCTTAGTGTCTGGGGAATAAAATAAAGTGGGAAGAATCGCGGAATTTTAATGTCGGAGTGCTAACTTCATACGCGTCGACAATCTCTCTCCTCTATTTGCTTACCGGTAAAACGTGTACTTAGGCGCGTGCAAAGACACATGCAACGATGGATATTATGCAACGATGCACACGACCATACCGCGTCTCGGCACATCGTTTTCGATCGGCAGAGGGGTGGGAAGAGATCATTTTCATTTAAGGATTCAGCCACGATGGAAGGACGTTTCCGGCGGCCGGAAGCTGAGTCGAAGGAAGTGATGCCTCCGCGTTGTGCATAGCTAATGACCGAGTCACGGCAGGTGACAACCGATGAAGATTGTCGCTTGAATTATAGCCGCTTGACATCTCTCAGCTGCACGCACTCACGTCATTCCGCACTCCAATATCTCCGTGTACGTCAGCCGCGCGGAATATCAAGCGAGCTCATCGGAGTCTCGAGAAAGAATGCAACTAAAATGCATTTTTTGAAAAATTCAATGTTCGCAAAATAATTGAGAAACGTATTTGTATCGCGTTTCTTGTCAAAATAATTGCACTATCGCGTCCGTATCTTCTCCTCGTGTCTATTTATATCTGCGATACTATTTACACGCGTGTTCGAGAAACGGGGAAAAAACGTCGATTGATTTTGCGAGACGAGAGAGAAAGAAAGATAGTGACAAGTGCCGTCAATAACGCTGACGACGTACAACTGATGATGCGTACAAATGTCCCGTCGGGAGAGAACGGACGTTCACCGGCGCGTTCGCTACGTTCGCAGAAGCCGGCGAAAGAGGACAGTCATCCGAGATAATAGATCTCATCACGCAACACGCCAAAAAAGCGGCCGCGCCGCGCGCGTTTTAGAACGCGGACCGAAACGAAATTGCGCGGAGAAGCGCGCAACGCGCTCCGTCAGGTAAATGCTGTTTATAAAAGAACGTTCGAACTACGCGCACAAACATTTCAGACCAGTCTGAAAATTCTCGGATTCGAAACAAAGCGCAGAACTCTCTCTCTCTCTCTGTTCTTTTCTAAACGAGACGTTGAATTCGGAAAATGTAAAATTAAGACGATGTAAAGGAGATAATTATGTGCAAACCGCAAAAGGAAGACGAATCTCACGCCTGTTTGGAAAACGATGACTAAATAATGACCGTACAATGAGAATGTCGCTGTTTTATTAGCCATTCGATGTAGAAGAGCATCAGGTCTCTTCGTGCCGCAGCCGCCAATGTCAATGACTTCGAGGAGGGAGCCTTGACTGCGAACTTCTCTCACCTCTGAAGAGAGATCCTCTGTACAAATTACATCTACCACTCGTCTCGGACTTGCCATGCGTCAACTGTACTTATGTCCGTACACAAGATTTCGCAAATATAATTCCATCAATGCGGACAACTATGAAAACTTACTCGACTCGATGGCAAATTAAATACATAAAAGTCTCGAGTTTTTTAGTTTCTAAAAATATGACAATCAATAACTGAGCATATAGATGACCGTTGTGTGATGTTCTCTCTCAGTTATTCGAGCCCGCTCGTTACGTCATCCCACGAGCGAGGCAATAAATTTTTATAGCGACAAAAAAAAATGACGTAAGAAAATAGCCTGGCTGACAAGAACTAATCGTAAGAGATCGGATTCGCGGCCGGGAATTCTCGGAATAATCCGGAACAGAAAAATCGGTAGACGAACGAGGAGGAAGACGTTCGTTCTTGCGATCGTAAAGCGAAATTCTCGGGGCACCTTGGGAACCTGTGCTTTCCTAGGGCTTCTCTTCCACGTATCGCGTATTTCTTCCGTGAACTCTCTACCACCATCATGTCCGCTCGCATCTATCACCGTCTTCTACACGGGCCTGGCAGCATTTTCTCCCGGGGTTATCCCGGGTTTCGATCGTGCAACCACCGGACGACGGTTTTTTGTCTCCTCCCCACAGCTCCGTTTCTACGTCTCTCTAAATCTCTCACGCTCGGGAACGAGCGTCGTTTCGTAACGCGTTATCAACACCGTGTTACCGCGTTTTATATCTTCAATTTAAAAAAAAAACAAAAGTGAGATGTTATGCGTCTGTATTTATGAATTCCACTTCGCGATACAGATATAACAAGCCAGCGGTTATTTGAAGGTAGTAAATCGTTAGCTTTTGTACGTGGGTCGATGGTATCTCGTAAAAATCTCATATCGATGAGATGGTTATAATCAAAATTTACGACTGGAGTAATATATTTTCAGCTCAAGCGGAGGAGTTGAATGATCGATAATAAACGATCTTTCACGACCGATTATTCTTTCGATATTCAAGTAATAGCCCAAACGGCTAAATCGATAGCCATCGGGGAAAATAAATTGGAAAAGAACAACCGGCAACCTGTTTGCCCGTTACGCGATACTAAAAATACGGCGAATATGTCGTTATTACGAGATTCGACGTCGTCATTTGCGTTCCGACTGGTTCGGTGGCACGCCGGGCATCTAATCGCAGAATCGTGACGTAAGAGGGACATTCTGGATGCGCGAACGTGCTACCCGGGTGCAATCTCTGTGGCTGCTGCGCCATTCCCCTTCGTCGTGTAACGACTAACTGCACATTAGAATATTCGTGACCGGTCTCGATTTGCATTCCTCCTGCGACCCAAGGTCTCCGGCCCGAGCCGACCCTTTTTCTACGGCCGGCAAAGGGCGAGCAAATTCATTCGCTTCTTCTACGCTATTTCTCTTTCTCTCTCATCCATGCGGGATCGTTTCTCCGAAGAAACACTCGTCTCCGACTGAAACGCGCGCCGACGCGGTTTTCTTCCTCTCGCGAGAGGAAGAAAACGGCGAGAATGCGGCGTTCTCGCGAGTTCTTGCTTATGAGCGCGATTCATAGCGCCGGGGATGTTTTCCGAGACTTAACACGCTGATAAAAGAAAAGAAGAAAGAGAGAGAGAGAGAGAGGGACAGAGAAAAAACGCACACGCTAAGAATACACCGGGTGTCCGATAACGCAAACGGTTGAGATTTTTCAGAATGGGGTCCGATAAGTTGTTCCAGAAGTAGAACTACCCGATTAGAGTACGGTCGTTCTGATAAATATTTATGGAGAATAAATGTTTCGGCAGTATCGGAGACTTTTATCTTCCCTTTTAGAGACGCGATATTACGCTCGAAGTGTATCGGCCATTATCCGATCCTTCTTGAGGACCTATTGATATCGCTAATGATTAATTCTCTCAGATCGTTCAGTATCGTAAACGTGCAATTTCCGGCCACTGCGCTATTATCTTAGTGAATGGTTGATAAAACGGCTTTTAGTTAAATCGTTGTTATTACGACAAGGAGAGATAGAGAGAAAGAGAGAGAGAGAGAGAGAGAGAGAAAGAGAATTGTCATAAAGGTACTTACTTTGACGCGATATTTTAAGTGTAATTCCGCAGGCGATGCGACGCTAATTATTCTAACAATACATTTAAATAACAAATTAGAAAATAAGAGAAAATATATACTCTCGCACATTCGCTTGAATACACGGGAATAAATCAGACGAAGCTCACCGAAGTCGCCATTGGACACTTTGTTGCGCACGTCGCGTCTTATTTGCATATGTAAAGGCAGTGGCGTGTATTATACAGCGTGTAAATTATTTTTACATTTTACAGGCATCAGAGAATAGCATTCGCTACGCTGTATGCGAAGGAGCGTTTCTTCTTGAACACGCCGCGCCGCCGCCGTCGCGGCATTTTGCCGCGCGTAACGAGCTGCCCGATCATGTTAAAACCTTCTCCGGAGGGCGAGTCTCTTCACCTCGACCCTGTGTAATCGCGGACGGAGAAGAGAGAGAGTTCACGGTTTCAGGTTCTAGGTCATCCTCTTAAATCCCAAGCACGTAACCGCAACAAGGGCGTGAGTAAAAGCGGTCGTGGCAACACACGCGGGTTGATGATCGGCGATCACCGCATTTGTTATTACGAGTCATTCCCGACGATTCTGTCATTAATTGCGCGCAATGTGCTGTGTTCGTAAAACACTAAATAAAACACTAAATTAAAAAAAAAAAAATTATAGAATGTCGTCATGCCGTTAACGCGTTCGATCGCGATATTATTACGTATTCTATGCGCGATTTGCCGCGCGGCGTCCATTCTCTTTGCGACCGCTATAATTTCATTATATCTCGCGAGAGAGAAAACGAACTGTCTAAATATATATCCGCGAGACAGCGTGTACATAATAAGGTGCGCGGGTACATAATCGATGAGCCGTGCTTCGGCTCGAAACGATCAGTAGTCAACTTGATGTTCTCAACTTGGATCTTTGTGTCGCTCGCAACTTCAAAAAGACGTGAAGCAGAAAAAATAGAAACAATTTTTAGAATAAATTATCATAAGTTAAAATACTGTTTTTTTAAGATTGTAATGTAAAAGATATTTGCATAGAGATCGATTTTACAAATATAATTAAATATTTCTTTATTACACATTCTATTTCAATGTTTCTATATATTTAACATGCACAACGAGCAAATTTATAAAAGTTCACCGATTTCTGCTTATCGACATTGTTCGAAAGATGAAGGAACTATGTGAAAGTAGAGATACATTTGTCAAAGAGACAAGTGAGAATCACTGTTTTAAAACTCCAAAAGAAATAGCAAGTCCATGCCAAGCTGCTCTCTGGTACTAACTGAATTATGGCTCCGAAAGAGTGAAGCATAAAAAAGTGTGCAAGGTCGTGCGGCCCTTTTTCGTACTACGAAGTCGCTCGACCACTCCTGCGCACTTATAATTGGATTCTCTTTCGGATAGAACCGAATTCTATAAATAGTTAACAGTGTTTGGTACTCTATCCGATCGTCGGGATAATCTTTCTTCCTCTAAGTTATTTCACAGTTCTTAAGAGAATCAGACATGAAATTAAGATGTAATTAATTTTTTGTGGCGCGAACAGTTTTACAGAAATATATCGAGTTAAAAATATATTGGCGCAAAATCTATAATCACTGCAGAATTTAATAAAGTTGCATAAATATAAAGTATATTAAATATGTTACTTGAAGAATTATCGCGGTTTGATTTGTTATCTAATTGTTCGAAACAGTATTTGGTTGCTTTAAGAAGACGTATCTAAAAAATGACAAAACAAAATGTAGCAACAGCGCAATCAGTTCGGCAATTATTTTTTAATCGCATTTAAAG
The DNA here is from genome assembly GCA_014825455.1 of Pseudomyrmex pallidus. Lineage (NCBI taxonomy): Eukaryota > Metazoa > Arthropoda > Insecta > Hymenoptera > Formicidae > Pseudomyrmex > Pseudomyrmex pallidus. Next base: position 213,457 of record QVNV01009238.1, read on the forward strand.
TGGAAAACAATAGAAATGTAGATACATAATAACAAGTAAAAATTAAAAAATCTTTAAAGAAGATAGATAATGTAAATATCATTTTATACCCTTTTCTTCCCTGATTAACAGTTTCAAGATTTCTTAAACATCGCGATCGTATCCTTGCCACACCTTTGATATATTTTTTGTCGAGACACCTACAGTGTTCTCTCGATTAATCATGAAACATCGCATGAGGATCACTGTCCTAGAGATATCAAAATGGAAGAGAGCGAACATCGTCGAAGTCTACGGGGCAGTATGGCTCCGTCTCGGTCCGAGATTGTGTTCGCAAGTTAAAACCAAAAGTTCCGTACACACAGGAAAAAAGGAGAAGAAGAAGATGAGGCACACTAGTAGTGACGAAGAGGAGGCAGACGACGAGAACGAGGGCGCAACAAGATGATGAAAAAGGACGAGACAAGACGTGTGAGGAGGGAAAGAGAGTGGAAGAGGGTCTTACATATAGCGATTGGGTCCTGAAATAGACCTCGACAAGAATCCCTCTAGGCATCCTTCCTCTCCCGCCTGCCTTGCTCCTTCCTCTTCTTCGTGTTCTTCGTCGCGGCGATGGTCGTCGCTGCTGGCCGTCGCTAGCCGCCGCGCGGCGAATCCCCGTCTTTGCTTTTGTTTTAGCAAAAAAAAAAAGCCAAGTCTCTTGGCGCGCGGCTGTGAGAAGTTGTTTCTAGCATCTCCCTCGCATGGAGCGGATCAAGCGAAAGAAAGGAAGAAGAAAACGAAGAAGAAGAAGACGAAGATGACGAAGAAAACGAGGCGAGAGAAAGAGAGAGAGAGAGAGAGAGAGAGAAAGACGGTAAGTAAGAGAGAACGGAAGAACGAAGAGACGCGACGACAATTGCGATGGTGTGCGTTGCTGCAAGATCGCTTGTTTATCCAATACACCGGAGATTTTGCTTTCATTTCTCTCATCGTTACGCGAAGAGAAAGAGAAAGAGAGACAGAGAGAGAGAAGCTCCATAAGCATCACCGCGAGTACACTCGAGCGAACATGATGCATTCCCACGGGAATACCGCGATGGGAACCCAACCTGTTAAACTGACCTATACCAAGGTACCAAAGGCGGAACGTGACTCTGCGCTGCGAGTATTCGCGGCACGCTCTCGATACAAGTCGGCTCTCTCTAGCCAAATTCCATTATCAACGTGTCTACAATCGGCACGCTGTGATTAATTTCGAATAATACATTAAAAAAAAGCATTTTATATCAAATAAAAAAAAAAGTTCGTACAAAGCTATCAAGTTTCTCTCGTTAGCTTTCCGAAACAACAACCGCGTTGCGCACGTGAATTAAATTGCGTGTAATGAAACAGCCAGCGACCGCGAAACGTCTCCCGCCGATTTATCTGCGTTCTTGAACTCGCGCGCGAAGAGAAACCGGCACCATCCTGTCATTAAACTCGGCTCTGTCTTCCCGTGCAGGGAGCCGCGGATGCCGAAGCCGGAGAGACGGTTTCCGTGGTGCGGTAGGTCTTGGATGTCACGCGAGATCCTTTTTTGCGTACGTACGCATGATCGCCCGCACAGCGAGTCGTGCACCAGAAATAACACGGTCTCTGATCATTGATCCAACGATTCCGCCACCGGGCATACAGCGGTCGAGAGATAATACCATGTACGGATACTGGTGGCGAGAAGAAGGAGGAGGAGGAAGAAGACGATGCGTTTTCTGGAGTATGTGTGGCGTTTCTCGTACCGGTTTCCATATCGTAATCGAACAACCGGAGGAGGAGCGCGCCGCTTCAGAGAGAAGAGCCGATCGCGCCGATCGGCATTTCGAGAGGCAGGTGAATCGATTCTTCGATCCGCGAAACACACGGCCAGAAATACAGTCCACCTTGAGAAACACGCGGCTCTTTTCTTTGCGACTCGTGCGTTATCGATGCGCATCGCCTGCGGTTAATACCTGCGTGTATGTTTATTGATTCGACACACACACACACATATCGGCATATTTGCTATTAATAAACTTCTTCGAAACATTCAGTAGCAAATAAAAATTTATAGCATCGAAGAAAGTCATCCCGAATGCTTTAGGCAAAATATTTCGAGGGAATATGCAAAAACGTTGCCGAGGACGTGTCATCGAACGAGAAGGCACGTTGAATAAAATACATCTAAATACGAGACGAGAAATTGCGCGTGTGTCTTTTTTTCGCGTACACATCAGGCATCCCTCTAATGAGAGAGTCAAACGTGCACGGACGACGCCGTAAACCGGTAAAGAATCGGTCGGCCGGAATAGAAAATATAAACGCGGGAAATGCATAAACGCGAATAACATTTTGCTCGAACACACAGTCGATGTAAACGAGATAAACCCCCAGATTCCTGTAATAACGTGAGTACTATCTCACGTGAGGCTCAATGAGGCACTTGATAGGAAATCCCGTCGTTTCGGTATAGCGCGCGCGCGCGCGCTATGAAAGTTCACGGGGAACGATAAAATGGAATTTCAACTACCGAATGAGTGCCAGCGTCTCTTAGCGTATAAAGAAAAGACATCGGCGAGGAAGGCGGGGGAGGGAGGAGGAGGAGTTTAACGCGCAGCGTCCGTATATGAAATAACGCTGCTTCTCATTAAGATTACGGGATATCGCCGAGAGAGCTTCTCGATCCCGGCTTCTCGAACGAAAAGAAATAACAAAGTCACCGTGCGGACTTGCGACTCGGAGGAATGCGTCAACTCGTTAAATACGCTCTCTGGCGACGCGCGCACGCCGATACGATCTCGTATCATTAATCACGCGTAAGCTTAATTGAGACGCGAGGGCCGGTAGCATTCGCACGCGCCGCTTCGTAATGTCTGCGATGCGGTGCTACGCGCGCTCTCGTTCGTTCGCGAGCTGACGAACCAGAAATTCCATCGGATCTTACGGGAAGAAGAACACGCCGCGTTCGCCGCAGTGAAAGATGATGATGCGCACCAAAAGAAATCGGCGAAGAAGCGCAAGAATAAACGGCGCCAAAGGCTGTGCAAAGAGAAAGAGAGAGAGAGAAAAAAAGAGATAGAAACCGGTTGAAACGCTCTCTTCGGTGCTCTCTCGCGACGGCGGAGAACTTCTAAGCCCGAGGATCGTCGTCTTCTTTATAGCGAAGCGTCGTCTCGCGATCGCGATTTTATTAAAATACGGTTTACACGCATCTTGTTAGATATAACTCTGTTATATATTTGTAGAGAACGAAGAGCATTTGAATCGGGATTAACGATCGACATCATCGAGCTCGTCTCGTTCGTTTGCTCGCTGAAAACCGAGGAGGAGCGCAACATAGTTGGGAATGTCAATGCTTTACAAACCGGCCTGTGCAACCGAAAGGTATAATTTACGGATTCTTTCGTCGGGAGATAAACGCGATTTGTTGCAATTAGCGTTGGATTTGAGCGGCAGGTTCGTGCGTGTCGCTTCGCTGAAGAATGAAGTGAGGCAATTTTTGAGGGGTGGTTGATATCGAAGCGCCTCACCAGAGAGGTGATGTTCAGAAATGAAGTCTGCCTTGAAGCGGAGCGTCTTTTTGCCGCAGCATCGTCGATACGAATCAAAAGAGAGAAAGAGAAAGAGAGACGGAGAGAGAAAGAGAGAAAGGTAGAGAGAAAGATAGAGAAAATCGTGAAAGACGCGGCAAAGCAAAATTCCATATATCGTCGTGCGAAAGAACTGACGGCTGAAGAAGGATTTACGGGGTCTCGAACAAAGTAAGCCCCGAGCGTGCGTATATTATTAATAGCATTAACATAAACGTTATACACCGATCGAATAACAACGTTTTCTTGCTATTATCCGCTTCTGCCATTATTCCACGTCCACGCGATACGCCACTTACAAACGGATTATAATCCCTTTTGCCGAACAAGCATTATTCATACGACAACTCTGCTAGTTAATACAAATTAGTCCGATGCGATTGCACGTTGCGCTCATTTATAACCGCGCGGGTTTATTCGGCAAGTAAACATCTTCGATTTTAAAAGCGAAATTATGTTTGCTTTATCGAACACAATGATCGATCCTGGTCGATTGACATATTACATATACATCCTTTAAATCTTCACAGAGTACGTAGTAAAATTAAAACTGCTTGAATTATTATTTGCGCGAAGTATCTTATCTAAGAGCTAATCTATAAGAGATAGAAATTCAGAATGACGTATCAGGCGATCGGGAATATACGCCTCTTCACCTGTCGACGAGGATTTCCATCGGTAAGCTCACAATCGATCATTGATTTTGCTTTGTGATCGCGAGGGAAGGGAGGTTGTACCTTCGTATTTTTTATTACATCGTCGATTTCGCGCATCATCTCTGCGATCAGAGAGGAATCGGACCCGAATCAAGCGTGGCGTCACCCCCCGATCATGAATATGTCTCTCGCCGTTATTCAGTCCATTGTGTCTTCTTCTTCCGGCCTTGTCATCGGCGATTCTTTTGCGATTCGATTACTTCTCGATTCGTCTTCACGTCGTTGTCATTGTCGTCGTCGTCGCCGCCGTCACCGCTGCTGCTGTTGCCGCCGCCGCCACCATCCTGCTCTAGGTTAGCCAGTGAATCATCTTCAACTACCCCCTCCTCCGGGATCCGGGCAGAAGACTCTTAAGGGGGCTCACGGTACAGCGCGAAGCCAGTCCGAGAACGCGACCCTAACACTAACATCCGGTGTATTCCGAGAGAGAGAGAGAGCGAGAGAGCGAGAGAGAGTCGGAAACGGAAACGACTGACTGCACGGTAATTGCTACGCTAACATGAAGATCATCCTGTTGCTCTTTATCGTGGTGGCCTTCGCCTCAGGTTAGTACCCTTACAATTACGGCGCAATATATACCCGACGTCGTGCTCGGTTTTCAACTCGCGCGGTGACGTCCGCATTTTATTATCGAATTACAATATTGTTCTTTCAACTCTTTATCGCGCGCATACATTCCACCGTTCGGCACTTTGTCTCCTACGCGACTTTTTGATCAGCAGAAAGAAACTCCCGCACCAGCTGCTTGCGCATTCAAAGTCTGAACCGGAAATAACATAATATGCATAATACACGGCCGACACTGGATAGATGCGCGTTGCGCTTCCTCAAAATTTTGCCCGTTAAAAAGTGCGTATTGTACAAAGCAAAAAAACTCTCTCTGTTGTACATCTAAAAGAGTAATATTTCTAAACTATAAAAAGAGAATTAAAGAGAATATTTGTAGAGATTGCGGTGTAATAAATAAATTTATTATACCACTTCGCGCGCTAACCCGGCAATCATGCGTTGTTTGTCTTGTACGATTTGAGCTTGTTAACGACTGCTCTCGAAGACCGTTCGAGCATTATCTTTGATTGATCAAAATAAGGTCGTAAGTTTTTTTTGATAATCATTCTGCTGTTTTCAATACGTATCAGAAATCGATTTCTGAAATGTCCATTTGAAAAAAACGCGCGCCGCGCTTACAACATCTCGAGTGGTCAATATACAAAAATACATAATACTTGATAGTTGAAATTGTCTTGCAGACTATACATATCAAGAGAGACTATCGTTATAGACTGTACGCATTATAATTCGAGACTATTGTTCAAGCACGTTACAGTAAATTCAAATAATTTCACATTTAATAGATTAATCGACACGAACTTGAGGAGATCATCCTTTATTTTATTTACGAATTTAAATAAGTTCTGATCTTTTTATTTTTCACATATCTCATAATTTAAATTATTAAAATCTCTTACTTGGTTCTTTTTCTCTCTTTTAGTAATAAAGACATTCTGTTCACATTAAAGAAGTTAATTTTATTACATATATTTGTATATATTATTTTTATATATATATAAAAATTATATATATAGATATAGATATTTCCATACTTGTATTTCCATACTTGTCGAGATTGTGTACGAGATATTTACTTTCGCGCAAGTATAAAAGACTTGCTGTAGTCACAAAAAAAAGAAGACAGAAAAGAGATCACGCAGAAAACAGATTGTATGTACATATGCCGATGAATATTTAAGGAAACCGTTTATATATAGACGCGTTTCGTTCGTGTATGTCGAGCTCGTTTTCTCGAGCCGGAGCCTCATCGAAAATCATTAGCCGGCCGCGGCGTGTGTTACGTGAAGCTGTAGTTAAAAACGACTCTAGTCGCCTCTTCTTACACGCGCGCGCCTCTTCACACACACACAAACACACCGACGGCAAACGTCTCAAGGCCTTCGGGTCATTTACCACCACCTGCACGTCCAACTTCACGATCCGGAACGTTTTTGCTACGGATGCGCTCTACGAAGTACCCGGAGCCGTGACGAGACTTCTGCTGACCGGCCGAGACGGATATCTCGTTCCGGTCGTTCTTGCTTATTCGCCGTTCGCTGTGTATATAACGATGCGCACTTTGCATGCATACGGAATGTGTGTGTCCCTTCGGGAAAATTTAAATCGACTCCATTGACTTCCACAAAACGGCGTAATGAGCAGTTTCTGGGTCTTTTTGTCGGTTGCGAGAAATTTGAGAATATCACACATTTCACGGTGGTTTATCTGTCGATACTTCACGTCTCTTCAGTTCTTTTCTCTTCTTCTCTTTTTTTCCGATTAAATATTCTTGTTTGATCTTTTAAATTTCTTGCGTGGCCAAAGAGAGAGGAGAAAAAAAAAAAGAAAACATGAACTTGTGCTCCTTTTACATTGAAGCCTTCAATTTTGTTTCGTAACTCTCTTGCGTACGAAGTTCAAGAGATGTTTCGAGACACGCTCATATACTTGTTTGACATATACGTAGATAATTTAAATTTCATGTTATAGAAAAGTAAATTTCTCTCATGTTATAGAAAATTGTCTGTTGTAAAAAATTATCAGTTTATATAAAGATTTGAAAAAGTCAGTTCCTCGCAGTCACCGATGTGTTTGCTGAAGTATGTAACGGGAAACAATCGCGACTAGAAACAATGAGAGGGATTTTAGTTGCGACACTCGTCACCTAGGGCTATTCGGCGATCTTTCTCGGCGCGTCATAATTCATAAGTACAGTTAACTAAATAGCCGTGGCAGGTTCAATGAACCCTGCGCGCAACCCGATGTTAACACTGTCCTTCTGTAAAGTTTCAAGTCATTGTGTGAAGCGGGTAAAAAACGCGTTATATTTTCTCTCGGGGGCGCGCATTTAAAGTGAAATTAAAAGGCGTGTTACGAAGCGGTCACGAATAGCGCCGGAACGAAAGCCGCTTCAATTTTGCGCATCTCCCCTTTTTATTGCATCTCGCGTGTTGCTACGAGGCGTAACACAAGGAAATGTCACGCTTTTTTGACAACGTATAAATTGAAATTGTTTTTTTTTTTTTTTTCGAGTCTTTTACACGCAAAAAGTGTCTTTTACGCATCCTGCGAACAAGTTGAATATCGCGCGTGATATTCGGTTTTGAATTTTTCTAAATTGTAAGAAGCGTTTTTTTTTTTTTTTTTTTAAACTGCTATTTCCGCGTTGAACAAATTTGCATACCCAGCAGAGAAAAAGATGGACGTTTTTATTAATCGTAACGGTTCTCGATCGTGAGGCTTATGCTGCAATACTGAAATGGAATAGTAACTGTGCATTAGGTATTCATAGGACGTAATTTTTCGCGGCTCTATGGCCATTTGCGGTCTTCTCGGAACTCGTAACATTACGTACGTGCTTCGACAAGCTAAAAGAAACGAAAGCTTTCAGGAAAAAATTTTTTTTTCAAGATAAAAGTTTATCGAGATCATAAAATTAATAAGAACACTTAAAATAATTACTTCTAAATAGAGATAGTTATAATGTAAAATGTAAAAAAATTAGTCGTCGTAACAGTTTGCGCGTTACTTTGATAATCGAGCACGTGCATCCTACATACACAAAATTGTCATTCATATCGTGAGAATTGTATCAACTCTAATTTGCTCTAATTTCACACGCGTTACAACTGCGAATGCAGCGCTTCTTAATGTGACCTAAAACAGAGCTTGATGTACGCGTACTCTTTTTCTCGAGCGCGTTAGAAAAATATTTAAAAAATATTGTTTCTAATACAGACAGTACTTATGAAATATTTGCAGCCCAGAGAATCACGACGATCCAACTGGATGGTATACAATACTTCGTGTCGCGGATGAATCCCTACAGTCCGGAACTGAACTACTTTCTGGCGTATCAGTATTGCCGCTCGTTAGGCCTCCAATTGGCATCTTTTGAGACAAAAGAGAAGGCTGATACAATGACGCAATATTTGAAGAACGCGGGTTACACGAAATACGACTTCTGGACATCCGGTAATAAATTGGGGACCGACATGTTCCTGTGGATGAGCACGGGATTGCCATTTAATGTGACTTTCGACTACATGCTGAAACGACCTGGCAACAGACCCGCTGAAGTGCCACCCGGCACGGAGCCCCAGAGGGTGGCGCGCGAAAAGTAACACATTACATATTAAAAGTTTTTTATCTTACAAAATTGAATAATTAAATTAAAATAAAGAATTATCGCGCACACACTATCATTAAGTAAATCTTCAGTATATTCGATTGAAGGTGACAATAATTAAATACTTAAATACTTTTATTTCTTTTGTGCTAATATTAGAAGCTTAATATTAAGAGCTCGGAATATAACAACACGCGACATTCTTCGATCTCGAAAATTCTTTAAAACACGAGTTTCTCGGTTTCAGCGGCGACAGCGGAAGTGCGGATGGATGTGTTGCAATGAAGGCACCGACGTTAGAATGGGAAGCGCAGGATTGCACCCTTGTGAAGGACTTTATTTGCGAGCAAACAAGATGCTACTATTACAACTACGGCAGCATTCCAGTCTCCGCGACTCAGGGGTAAGAGGTGAGATAATACTTATCAAAAACCTACACAAGCTTAAAAAAAGGGGAAAGACAGAGGGAGCAAAAGGGGGGAGAGAAAGAAAGAAAGAAAGAGAGGGAGAGAATGTGTGTGTGTGTGTGTGTAAAAGAAAAGAAAAGGGAAGAAGAGATAACACGGGAATGTGCTGATGTACTTAAGGTGAATTTCATTCTCTTGTACAAAAATGAAAAACTCTTTCCGGCAATAAGATATGCAAATGTGTCGCTATAATCGAACGTGTTTATCCGTCGCGCTACTGAAGCATGCGAAGTAATGACTACCTGAAGATATAAAAATTATATTACCTCGTACGAACGCGCAAATACACATTCCACCATTTCAACAACTGTAATTTCACTCTCCTAACTTCAGAGACTTTCCTTCCTATAATGATACTTCACAACAATGCAAAACAATTTGTAAAGGAACTTAATTCTTCGGAAGAAGTTTTTGTATATGTACATAAGAAATTGTAAATCAGCTTAAAAGGCAAAAAAAACATATCAGCTATGATTCTATTTCTGAGTAAACTTCTTGATATTTTTTTTAGAAATCACAGGCCCTACATCACGACCACCTCGGCGCCGGCCGGCTACGACCAAGCGAGCGATCACGAAATCGATAGCACCAACATCGACGATCAACATCATTCGAGCAGCGACGCCGAGAACGAGCAGGCGACGCCACCGGAAGCGTCCGAGAAATTATCACAGGATCTGGTCGTGAGCAGGCTGATCACCACCGCCGTTCCCGCATCTGGCAATCAGCAGCAGCAGCAAGGCACGACGGCGTCGGAGACGACGTTCGACGACCAGAATGACGAGCGCTCGGCGGCCGTCGACGATCTGGACAACACCAGACCGGAGCACATTCCGGACATCACGAGTTTGTTCACAGAACACGCCGCTATGGCTACCCAGGCGCGCAAGGACAGCGTTTTCGACGGTCTCGAGACCCGCGAGGTCCTGCGACCGTCGGCCTCACGTCCCGTCGTTTCCTCCTCGTCCTCGTCGGAGATGAGGATGGAGCATCGCGAGTCGCCCGACTACAGCGAACTGGCCGCGGAGACCGAATTGCCGAACAACGGTCTGGAGGACGCCCACACGATCGGACCATACGACAGCGTGCAGGATTACGTGAACGATCAACCTGCCGACGACATGGCGGCGTCGGCATCAGCGGCGGACTCGTCGATGATGAAGGATCAGGACGACGACAGCAGCACGATCCTGCCAGAGGCGGAACCGGCTTATAGGTACAACATCAAGGTGCGCACAAACGGCAAAGTATTAGACCCTCCGTCCAAGTAACGCTTTACTTCTTCCTAGGCAATGTCACGTTATTTCGTCGTAATAAGTGACAGTAAATACATACTTGAGGAGAACTATATATAGGTATATATATATAAATATATGTGTATGTATATTTTATATATGAATTTCGCGTATGCGTGACACACGACAGCGAACTGTCGCGCGACAGTTCGCTGTCGTTGTCGCCGTTTTAACTTTAACTTAAGGCATACCCGATACACAATGTTTTTTTTTTTTTTTTGGGTCAGAGAGGATCACAATTACTCAACAGCTTCCTCGGTCGGCGGCAGGCAGATTACTGTTTCTCTGATTAACCGTTAGAATTACTCTTGAGACTAATAATCGCGGTTCGAAAGTGACAATTGTCAAAGTTATCGTGGAGTAAAAGAGAAAGTGACGAAGATGTGAATTGTTCTTCTCCTGCCGACGTTACTCGACAAGCTGTAAATTTTCACAAGGGCATTTATTTCAGTTCTCATCCCCCCGATCATTTGACAATGGCGGACGGTTATTCGAATCACTTTATTCACTCGTCTTGTAATTGTTGCTCTCTTTAATTAAACAGTTGCATCTTGGCATTAACATTAAGAAGAACTGCAAAAAGTCGAAGAACACGCAACGAAAAAAAAAAGAAAAAAAAATTGATTGAAACTGATTGTAAGCCCGCTAGCGTTTTAACTTTTTTTTTATATGCGTAAGGAAGTAATCAATCATCACTCATCATTATTGTGTTAACGTATCTATACGTCCGCAAGACGAAACGTTCGGGGCAGCTCCCCGACGTGTATTGTCCGCGGGAGGGAAATGATCGGTCCGAGTAACGTTTCGGTCATCCGGACGTATGACAATCGGCGCGTCAAGTTTCGTCAACGTGAAACGTTGCTTTCACATTGAATTCCGCGTGGAAACGCGGAATGTGCGACTCTTGTGTTACACTGAACTTTTAAATAAAGGTACGATTACACGATCTCCGCCATCCCAATTCTTAATTAAGACGACGTAGATGTAAAATCTTACATTTTAGAGTTAAAAATTTCCATCATGAATTTCGTAATGGTATTCATAAATAAAAGCGGCAAAATATATATACACACAAAGCGTTTACTCACCAGCCGTTCACGACTCCTTCTATATTTAACATAGGAATTATCTTGAACACATAATCGTCCCGTAGACTGCTGGCGTACGGGCTCTCGCTCAGAAGAGCCTGCATCGTTCCGTGCATCACCCAGGAAGCGTTGCTCTCACCTGGATGTACTCGAGATGTCAAGAAGATCATCTTGCGATTCTGAAAGAAGACAGATAATTTTTTTCCGCCACGCTACAATTTATTTATTGTCTTTCTGAAGAACTAAATGTGTCTCACATGTATAGGATTGGTCTTGGAATCCGGCGACGTGATCGTGATCACGGGATTCTCGTTGCCGTTCAGAGTCTCGCAGAGCGTCTCCGCGCGAAAGTACACGCTCGCCGCGGAGACTTGCCTCGTCCACTTCCAGATATTGGTCATCAGCAGACTGTACGTGTACGGGAAATGATACGCCAGGTAGCAGACGTCGTAGGCGTGCGGAAACGCGACGGTGAACGACGTTGTTAGGTACGTCTTCCCCCGAGCGGATCGTTGGTAGCAGTTGCGATAGTAGCAGATCTCGACGCCGGTTCTCATCCAGCCCGGTCTGCCGCGCTGCGCCTCCGTCACGCTAAACAGTATCGGCTTCATGCCGAAGTTGAACTGCGAGTTCGCTTTCTCGCAGTTGATGATGTTGAACGTGTACGCGGCCGCCTCCATGTTGGACACCTCGAAGTAGAACCACTGATGTCTGGAGGCGCTGTTCACGTCCGGTGTCAGGATGAGATCGTATTCCCGAGGGCCTATCTGCGAAGAAGAAATTACGAGACAAGATATATATATATTGAGAAATACGGGATTTTCCTCTACACACAACTCGAATGTAAGTCGTGAAAACTGCCAGCGTAATCGCGCAGATTCTTGCGTAACGTATAAGCATAATCGATTACGTAAATGGCGCGTGAACTCTACTACGTATATACCTGAATAGCTTTCCTGAGATTTCCGCTTTCGAATCGGGACTCGAAGTGCAATTGCTTCGTATTTACACCGCGCTTGCCGATCTTTTTCTCGTCCCAATTACCGAATCGCTCGTCGTCCGAGGCCTTTCTTCTGGCAGAATTGGCGAGAGCGTCCAGATCGTAAACGACTTCCTGCATTGTGACGGCCGCGTGGAGACCTCGCTCCACGCAAGTCAGCAGCTTCGCTCGGCAAACCTTTCTATCCTTCGCGTTCAGCGGTTCCGCTTTACCCAGACCGTCGCCGCCGATCATGTCCGGATAGGCGACCTTCACAAAGTTAATAATGCTCCTCACTCTGCTCGCCACGGTGCAGTACGCGTGCCGCTTCGAGGCGTTATCCGCCACGTTATTCAGAATCTTCAAACTGTGCGTATCGACTTTTGTCGCGCTGCTGGATTTGGAAAAGTCTTTTATTGAAGACTTTGAACAAACGTCGTTTAATTTGACATTCGACGACACGACGGCGCCTAGTTGCGTTTGCAAATCGCCCAATTCCTCAAAGAACGTGTGGTATCTGAAATGAAAAATTAAAATCACAAATAATTTATTGTGTGGTTGTAATATCGATAATATTAATTTGCAAAACTGATGATTTCACCAACCCAGCAAGATCTTCCTCGGATCTTTCCGAGGTGAAGACCCCGGCGAAAAATTTGCTCTCATCTACTTCGTCGCTCACTTGAATTGACGTGTCCGTCGCCGTGTTTCTGGAGTCGGGGCTCTCCTCGTCGTCGCCGGAATCAACGTCGCTGTACGCTCGGCTGGCCGAAGTCACGCTGTTCGCCTGAAAAATTAATATTCCGGAAACAAATAATGAGCGATAAATTAATGATAAATAATAAATTAATCGATAAGTATCAAAACAACAAAGTTTTTCACGCCGAAACTCGTTAGAATAAAACACATCATGCTGCGTTAACAAATCATGCACGTGTTAACGCGTGTCAGATCAGCACCTCATGCGTTACGTCAGTCCGAAGTGCCGTGTACACACCTGGCTGTCGACGTCGCTACAGCTTTCAGCACTGCTCGCCCTGACATTCACTTCGGGCAGAACGAATCTGCATGCAAAACAGAAAAACCGATCGAAATTTTATTAAGTTATCGCGTGATCGCCGACGAAAGAAAAAAAACGTCATGCCGTTTTGCACAAAATGCATTAGTTATTCGTTTGATCTGGCGATATAGCGTAAGAAACAAGAACAACCGTCGTTGTTTATACGCCTCAGTATACGTATATATATTATAACGATACACTTAAAAGACAAAAGAGCACAAAGTCAGAAAGTAATACTGGTCGAGGATACTCTCCGACCTCGAACATTTTATTCACCTCGCGGGCGACATTTCGGGCACCGGCAATTCCCTCTTCTCCAGACATTGATTAATTATCCCGCAAATACGCGACAGCAGGCAATCATACGCTTTGTCCTCTGGACAGTTCGTGCAGAACCGGTACAGTAACTGTAGGCCGTTGTTAGACTTGATAGCTCTCCTTCCAGCTTCTAAAGAGACGACAAAAACACACGCGTGACATTGACTGCCACTCTCTCGCGAATACACGTAAGTGAAGAACGATGAAAAACACGATGAGTGTTTATTTTCGTACTATTTCCGCGCTCTTGTTTACGAACATCTGCACTAGTAAACCTACTTGTAACGCAGAGATGCTGAAGCGTATTAAGAGCGTAATTGCAAATCTTCAGTCGCAACTGCCCGTCAAATTTCTCCCATCTCTCGAATATCTTCATCAGCAAGTGCACCATCCCCACCTTGACGAATTTGCTACAGCAAAGTTCTGAAAAAAAAAGAAAATATCGGAGATAAACGATTGATGTGAAAAAATAATCTTGCGCAATTAATAGACGATCGATGGACAAAAATAAAACACACGTACTGTTGCTTGTTAAATGTTTGAAGCAGTCCATTAACGTTTTCAGTTTCAAGTGTGGCGTGTAACCGACACTGACGAACGTTTTTTCCAAAGTGCTGGAGATCCCATCCCTTACTAGCACTTGCACGGAATAAGCTGAAGAAAAAAAAAGGACAACAACTTGCACATCTGTTTTTCACGCGTACAGAGAAAAGAAAATAGCGTCTTACAGTTTTTAGAAAGAGTCTTGATAATCACCAACAGCGCCAATAAAGTCTTGCTGTTGTTGAGATGCTCTTTCAGCAGCATGTGGAACACTTTTATGGAATTGAGCAATTTTATCTTTGACACAAACTTCTGGTCCCTCTGAGCCACCTAAAGAGAATCGCGAAATAATAGCGCGGTTTTCCTTGAATTAAAAAAAAATACATATATACACGCTCACAAACCGTTGTTAATATTTTTATTTTACAACAACGATGAAATTGAAGCAATTTAGTAAAACTGAAAGATCACCTGTCCCAAGAGCCAAAGGACGTCTTGAGTGAGCATCTCGCTCACGATAGTGTCTGATGTATGTTGGAGGTTTATTAAAAGTTTAACTAGGGCTTGCGTGACGCCTAAGTTGATGAGGTGAATAACCGCCATTCGGCTGCTGGTTCCTATTAAAAAAAAACTATGTTACTTCTTTCAATATTACCGAACTAACATCGCGTAAAAAATATTCGATATACCATGTTATAAAAATAAGTGTGATTTAAATAAAAAAAAAACAAAAAAAAACTGCTATTACTTGTGTTACTTTTGTTCTTGCTTCCCTTCTCCTTGGACTTGTCTTTGGTCAGTCGGGGCGAGATGAATTCGCGCAGTATGCCAACGATGGTGTAATTGGCAACGTTATCCTTGCATGTCTAGAAAGAAAAATAAACGACGATATCGATTTGTATATTTTCTTGCGCGATATGTGATACAAAGAAACACGTAAACTTACTTCTTCTCGTTACGCGATAATGGAAAGAAAGAAATTGCAGAAGCACGCGAACGGCACGCGAGCAATTATTCTGTGATCTGCTCTGACACCCTCCGGAATTAGAACATAGACGAATATACAACTTTACACGCTTCACAGCTTTCTCGACGTGTGTCAGACAAAAGCGGAATGTGTCGCGTGACATCGTCGCGCTATTTCGCAGATAACGCTAATTACTGCCGTTATTCAAACTCGAAATTGGCTCTACGCTGCGTTGATAATGCGACGAGCTCTTAATCTCTCTTTCGCACGTACAATCGTCAGCTATTAACACGCGATCAACACGCTCATCCGCGGTACTAAGTTACAATTAACACGAAAGACACGTAACACAGACGAAAAAATCTCGCCAAAAAAAACTGGGATAACTTTAATTAACAATTATTCACCTCCAATAACGTAATGAACGATTCCCCGGCATTCGTGCGGCAGAGCTTTTCCAACGTGCGCTCTCGTGTCCGTCGATCTGAAAAAAAAAAAAAGATATAGATCGATAAATCTTTGTAGCGCCTTCATGTCGCGCGTTTTACGAAATGCTTTATGTTGTTCGTTTATTATAGTGCGCGTAAATCGCTTAAATCGCGATTTATTCAGCGCGGATACTCTTAGTCTTGCCAATGTCAGACCAACATTTTAACACGTACAACAATACGTTGTTTCAGAAATTAAGGATATCATTGGACGTTCTTGCACTTGGCGCTGCGCCAATTGGAACCAATGTCACGATTAGAAAAATATACATGATGTTGCGACATGTCAAGCGAAATGGCACATTTTATGGCTGCAAATGTCATCGTTAATTGCAATGTGTAACATAATTCATACATAAATCAAAATGTTTGAAAAATTTCTCTTAATATAAATAAATTGTGAAATATTTGCAAATTAATATAAATTTATTTAATATTTGTAATTAATATTTAATATTTGTTTGCTTTAATATAAATTAATATTTAAATTAATTTAATATAAATTAATATTTAATTATTTGCGAATATTTTAGCGTCTAACGTCACGACTATAAACTGCGGTGACGTGAAAGCGAATATTTAGGCAACATCCAACTGTGTGTTGCAAAACGCAGACCGTTATTAGTCGCGATCATGAATATGTAACGAATATGCCGAAATCGAAACCGCGGTAAGTTTCGTGATTTGTGGAAACACCAACCAAGAGGATCGGTCTGTAGCCCTTATCAAAATTGGCACACATTCAACACGTTCGGCACGATTCGACTCACGTATCGTGTGGAATCACAGTTCTCTGGACGATGGCCAACAGATCTGTCGTCAGTGTTACCGAAAGTCATTACGTAATCCGAGTAACAGAGGCGGTTCTCTTCTGTTTTAAAATAACGGACGATACAGCGGCCGATCACTGTTCGCACACCTGTTCGCCAGTTGCTCGAAAGTACGTTATAGAGATCGGCGGATCAACATTGATAAACATACATGTACAAAACAGAAAAAAATTATATCAATATTACGTAATTAAAGTAAAAAGACTTGAATTTTTTTTAATATAAATTTTAGGTGTACTTTTCATGCTTATAAGTATTATACGAGCGGCGTAATAAAAGCATAATGAAGTGGTCGGTGAACTTATAACTTTTCTTCGCTATTCATTGCGAAGCAAATCACACGAGAATGATAAATCGCGCAAGTTCAGTTTCACGATTTTCGTGCTCGTCGATAGTAATAATATACCGGCACGAATTTCTCTCTAAAGTGTGTTTTTGTTGATTCGTTCTTCAGAACTTTGTTATTGCCACAATTCGCTCGCTTATCGTACGAGAATTGAGAATTCTTACTGAAAAAAAAACACGTACCTGCCGACGTGATACGCGCGTGAATTTTGGCCACCGTCGTCCTGAGCGCGTCGCCGGTTTCTTGCGGTTTTGCCGCGTGGTTTCGGAGCTTCTCCAACAAAGCATCGCTCACAGCCTCGTCCGCGCTTTTATTACCACCAGCTGACATCACACTAAACCGCACCGCAAAATAACGATAAATGTCAATTTACTTTTCCAACAAGATCAGCTCCAGCTGAAAATCGATCGCGGCAGAACGTGACAGAAAGCTATCGATTTCTGATGTATATTTGCGTATTTTATTTATGCGCATAAAAGCGTACAATGGATTTCTGTCTACGATGATAAATGACAGGATTAGAGGCTGCAAGCTAATGTTTCACTCTGTCGTATAACGTACCTGAAAAAGATGATTAATGATTACTTTCTCACGTATGTACATTTGTAAAAAATGAATTTCTCTCGTGTTTTTTATTGACATACACTTAATCGTAAAAAAAACATAATAGCGCGAAATATGATTTTCATCACACAGGACAGTGATAATTGTTGCGCGATTGTTAGCGAGGAGAGAGCTCTTTGTAGTACTGACAAATCTCCATTGGCTTTCGGCCAGCAGCGCGGTCGGAAGTCGGCTTACGATTTGCAATCAGCTGATCGCGCAGTTAGTCAATGCCGCGGGAATTAAAGTCACTATTGGAAAACCGACACGCATCGGAGCCAAGGTTAATTAACGCGACCGACTAGGTGAAATGAGACGCTCTAAAATAAACCGAGGAAGCAACTTTGGAGGACCTCATTATTGGATTATTAAAAGTGTCACTGCGTATCACCCATCTATATAGTACGCTAATTATTGAACTTGGCTGCGTTGCTTAACTCGTCCGCCACGTAGTGCGACACGTGTCCAACTGTAATACAGTTGTAATACTTGAACTGAGTATTGCACGGGAAGTTAACAGATTACCCGTAATGTCAGCCTACAATGAAATGCTCAGAACGATCAAACAAATGAACATGAACAAAACAAGACAACGATCGGAAGTATTATCGTTTGGTAGTGACAATCGTACCGAAGAGATTAAAATTCGAGAGCATTATGTTTTTATTTCTCAGTTTTCTCTTCTTCTACAACACAAACTTTATTGCTAAAACATCGCAAGAATACGATATTGCTACGTATGAATTTTGCAGATATTGTGATAATTTTTCAAGAATATTTATGCAATAATCTTGTGAGATAATACAACTGCAATGTTTTATCAATATTTGCTGCGGGGGGCTGTCTTATTTATTTTAATTGCTTATTACGAGTAATTTTTATGACAACTATATCTATGCGCGAAATATGAACTTGCAAAGCACTAGAAAGCTAAAGCGGAAGGCATGCGGAATATTTGGCTTAAAGGTACTTCAATTTCTCAAACATACAGATACAAAAAATAAGAACAAAAATGCGGTGTTTATTAAAAAAAAAAATATTTATTGATAAGTCTTAAAATACATAAAGATGTTTCTGAAATATATATTCCCTCGCGATCTAAAGATACAACGTGTGTGATTCGATACATGTGTACATATCCTTAAAGAATTAAAGCAATGCGAGTGAGTTATTATTGCATTAAGCGTGTTGCGTCGTTGCGCTAACGAGAAAAAGCTGCGGTGATTGAACGCAAGTCCGTAGAGAACGCAAGTAACAATTATGAAATTTCTTTCACTCTAGCTCTAGCTCGTTAAGACAAGTAATTCACGATAGGGTATAAACATTCCAGCTCCTCGGGCACCTTTAATAATGACGTATTCTCGACCGACCTACAGATGTTGCTATCAGTATGCGAGCAACAATTAATGAGAACCCTCGGTATTCGCATCCAGCAATTCCACATAGAACTTAATTGGAGCATAAATGCTTCGCCGAGCGTATACACAACAAATTGTAATCGGCGATACATCGGGGCCGAGTGCAGGCCTCGTCAAAAAAAATAGACGAAGAATGAATGAGATAAATACAGCGCGCACACACGAATATACGTGCGGGAAACCAGATTATTATCTTTCATCTCGATTTATTGCCGATTTGCACGAAATTCTCTCGAGTCGCTCGAGGCGTTTCTTAAACTAACACAATGTGTAAGATCAGATGCTATATAATTACTTGACAATATGAGCGAAGCTTGTATTCATCACGTCAAGTGCGGTTCGCGAATTTTTTTTCTCTTGGTTTTGATACCTACATATAAATATAATACAGTTGATGTCAAGGTATGAAACGCGTATCGCTCTCGATAACCGTGCACATAAATTTAGCAATCGAGGTAAGTGTTTTCAATGAAGTAGTGTACCGCATGTATATCGGCGAGTGCGAACTGATCGTCGACCGGGAATGCGATAGAAATGGCGAGCACGCACATGCACACATACACACACTATTCTGTCTTTTATAAGCTTTTTACTCTTCCTGCTGAACATCAGCGGTGTCTTCGTCGACTGACCGCGCCGCCGCCGCCATCGGTCGTTGATTCTCTTTATCGCGGTTCTCCGGTGCGCCTTTCATGTCTTCCACATTTATTCACTTCTCTGCGAAAATAAATTTCAATATTGTGTAACGGCTTTCGAGAGCAAAAAGACGATATTTGCACACGGCTCTTTCTTTCCGGAATAATAAATCGGTCAATTAAATATTGCATGAGAATGTAATCTCTCGGAAACGAAGAAAAAGAGATTCTCTCTCTTTCTCGACGAACACGCTCTTTGCGAAACTCGCGAAACGATCCATGCGCTTTGCCACTCCGAGGCGGTTTGACGTTTCTGCATGCCAAAACTATGTTTAAAGCACGAGGCGCGTTTATTTTTAGCGACGGACGCGCTTCCCGATGAGATAATCGCGCCCCCTTTCTTCTTTCTGCATCCCCTCGCGTTTTCCAGCATCATCTCATCATCGAAAATAAATTTATTTCCCTCTTTAAATCCGATTTTTGGAAACACCTATTATTATATAATATTATATATTAAAAAATATAAATACATGTCAGCAAGAAAAGACGTGACTCTATAGAACTCGATAAAGTTTTCGAAATAGAGCCTCCATCTGGCAGAACGAAGCACCTGTCCAAGATTTGAAAATTTCTCGCGAAAGCTCGGAAAAATAATTGCTGTTTATTTAGCAAGCGCCGTCAAAAGAGAGAAAGATTGCGGAATCGCGTTTGCCAAAATCTGAAAAGTTAAATTATTTCGCGACGCGTTATCCATCGGTCTTTCTATCCGAAATGTCATCGGTTCCGCGAGAATGCGAAAGGACGTTGGGATAAATTACGTATAAGTAAACACGTTGCAAAATTTCGTTTGGCAAAGAAAATTACATGGAAATGAAGAGCCAAAACGTGCGAATTGCAAGCGCGAAACAAGTTTGCTTGATGAACTTTTTCTGTTTGTGTGAGCGCGACACTCCTTGAAACTGAAGGAAAATCGGCGGAAGTACCGGCCTGTTTCGGCGACCGAAATAGAAAATAAGCCGGCGTGTATTTCGGTTTCACTTGACTTTCATTGTCGGAAACAAATGAGATTTGAGCTTTAACTCCAAAAATGCCTAATGTACCGCACTATATTCGGATCTCTAATTTCTCGAAGATGTCGAGCTTGATAGTACAGCTCTCGGGAAAGAGGAAAAAGAGCGTCTTCTGAAACATTCCTAATCATTTGATTGAATGAGTTCACAAAAGAGAAGAAAAACAGATTATTCAATTAATTATCGGGTTAAATCAACGACTTTCTCGTGAAATAACAGTCCGCTGGAGAAGGAAATCGCGTGCAGCTGTCACACTGGCGCGTGCTCATTCACGTGCGGCACGTTCGACGGTATGAAGACATTTGTCACGAAACAACACCGCGCATTATTAAATAAGCGACGCGACAGACGGATATGACGGAGATGATATAAGAACCGTTTGATCATCCGCGACGAGAGAGAGAACGTCGGATTCTCGTTTTTTCTCGTCAGGGTTCCATTCTGCGCCGTTGTGATTGACGATCCTGCACCACTGACTGGCGACGTTGCACGACCTCGGGCAACCTTTCGACGACTAACACCAGCCGAACGTCGGCATCAGGCACGTCGGCGCCAGTCTCAGGTGCATGCGGCACTTGTTGATAAAACGCGAAAGCGGATTGATTAGAGGATGTGCGAAGTTTCGCGAGCGCAGTCGCAGACTCTCTCTATCGATTGCGGTGCTCTGCTGTTGTTCGAAAACTGGACCACCCTCTTCTCTCGCGCGACAACGAGGTTACTCTATCCTGCGGAAACGCGAGCTTTCGATTTTGAAATATTCGATATTGGAAGCAAACATACGTCCGATTTGTTTTTTCTAAATTTGTGCGTCATCTTTTCATCATTCCAATCATGCAATAATTGTTCTCCGATTTATTAGTTAATTATCGATAACCTAGTATTCATAAACAATTTAGAGTATAAAATAACTAAGTATAAAATACAGTACATATTATGCAATTTTTATTTTTTATATAAACAAAACCATTATTAATAAGTTTAATTACCACATGAATTAGGACTCCAAAAAGTAACGTCTACGTTCGTGATATTGTTAACCTTATCTTCGATGACGTTTAGGTAATAAATTCATCCCATACCGTAGCATCAAAAAGAATAACTCGAGATCGATGCGATATTGCATCTTCTTTTAACAGTCGCTATCTGTCTTGTTGACGTGCACACGAGGATTTGTCACAAGCGTGTCACGTGCTTTGCACGAACTTCGTTTTATCAGAGGTCCTCATCAAGCGAGCCGATATTCGGCAGAGTCTTAACGTCATATTTTTTTCGCGATCATTATATTTATTTATCTGATCATGGGACTTGGCATAAACGTCAGATTATGGCATCACTACTAAATTTTGACCGCCACTCTTCATCAAGGTGAAAGATGTTGTTTGACGTACACCCACGTGACTCTCGTGTTTCTGCAGCGTTAATAATCGTCGAGACACCAAAATCGTGGCGCAAGGCCAATGGAAGGGGTTGCGGAGGGAATATTAGAAATTTAAATCCGATTTCGTCGCGAGACAAGTCATCAGACTCATCGGTCACGCCTTTCTATTCTAAGCGCAAAATCGCACCTATCTCAACCGGTTCACGCGATCGCTAAACCCGGAATACTCACGCTAGTTTTAGAGTACGTGTATATACTCCGCGCCGACTTTTCTTACGCTCCGTTTAGAATTACAGAGCGATCGATGCACGCACACATGCACACACCTGTGTCTCTTATCGATCGCTGCAATCTCTTGCAAACCATTCTCGCGGAATTTCATGTCCGAAGAAGTCGAAATGCTTCCCTTTATCTCTCCGGATTTAAATATATCGGTTCCCATATCGGGACTTTTCCATTGCCTTTTCAAGTAAGTTGCGTGTTAAATGTAGTGAGAGAGATTGCAGATAAAAATTTACTATTTTTCGCGTAAAAACTGTTAAATCTCTCCTCTTTAAACTTCGTAGTGTTATACTACGACTATAAAAAAGTTAATAATTTTAACAAGTTTTTATTTTTCTGTACAATGTATGTGCAGCACATTTAATTTATTACACGCACAGTTTCCTCATATTTCTGCGACATTTTTTGCGCGCGAGTGAAGGCAGCAAGCTGAGCTGATCAGAGACTATTCAGCACTATGGAATTCTATTGAAGAAGTGTTTCGGTTCCGTTCACCCCTGAAGCCGGTACTGAAAGCACTCAACCGTCTCTCCGCTGTCATCATATGTGTACGCGAACCTCGCTCTCCGCGGGTTCCGCGTTGAAAAAGAATAGAAGTGCGCCGTATTTTACTCGTAGAGTCTTGCTCGCGAAGACGACGCAATGAGCAAACGTTCGCAGGAGCAAAAAAAGTTGCGGATGATATTCGACGAGGTGGGGACTTCGCTCTCCAGGCAGGAATATATAAATCGCAGGTAGGGCTGAAATTCTGGTTAGTACACGGATACGATCTGAGACTATTGGCAATCTGCGGATCGAGCGATGCGGGTGAGTCCATTGGGTGATTCATTTGCTCGGAACCTGTCATTGTTCGACTGTTTATTTGCATCTCGTCTAGTGTGTCACATAGTGTGTCACATAGAGTCTTTTAATTTATTGTTTTTTCTATGTAATTCTAAAATATCTATGATTTTACATGATAGTGTAAAATTTGAAGTTTTATTATTGTTATACAATATAAAATTCGATTGGTAGATATATTTTTATTATCTTATTATCAGAAAATTAATTATAGTTTTATTGCACGTATGTTTCTATGCGCTAATACATAAGTAATACAAAAATGAATTTAACATAAAAAATTTTTCAGTTTTATTGAAGCTATTTTTAAATCTCTCTATGTATTAATGGATATATTTTGTTATCATATATTGCTGACGTCATGTTGTTTTCGCGCAAGATCATTTTATCTCGTTTACAATTCGGCGGCGTCATTCGTATGCGATACGTGACACACGCGCTGATGGACACCGCCGCAAACATCATTTCAAAAAGTCGTTGCTCACATTCGTCGTCTATATGTATCTCATTTGCATTAGCACATGTATTCGACTCTGATAATATCGATCAGTAAAGAAACCGCAGAAACGCTACACTCTGATGTTGTATTTTTAATTTTTTTTTTAAACTTGAACTAAATATTTCAATTATACCAATAATTGCGACGTATAAATGATAAGCTTTCCGATAAATTTTTTTACAGCATTTGACGTTGTTCGTGATCTTCTTTGCGGCGATGGTCGGTATTGTGGTACCAAAACCGTTATGGCCACCTTTAGTCGGCAATTACATATATTCCACGCCTGAGATCAAAGCACAACCGCAATATCTGGCCGCGTATCAACATACGCACGCTCCGTATTATGTTTACAATGTATTATATAAATGGCATAAAATATTTAAGTTGTTTATGTACTGCGACAATCACACATTATTTTACTTTTCTTAGATTCATCCGAACATGGGGGGTATATCCACTATTTACGGCAAACCGGGAATTTCTCACATTCCCGCTTACAGTATCTACTACGGTACACCGATTTACGATTTTCGAATCCCATTGAATCCGGTAATTAATTAATTTCTTTTAAAAAATTATCTATAAATTACATATATACTACGAATATATGAAACTAAACATCAGAAATTTTTAAACAAACGCGCGTAAACGTACGTGTTTGTTTCAGTTTTATCCTGTGTTGTCGCCGGGTCTACCTTCCGGACCGGTAGTTCCGCCGACATCGACGCAGGAGCCGCCTTTCAACGAGAACGATTACGACGGCATCGAGAAATTAGATGCAAAAGTCGATCCAGACAAGGAGACAAAGAAGCCGGAAAACATCAGCGAGCAAGATGACGATTCCATAACTGTGGAAGCATTATAAGATAATTTTTCTCGTCACGCACGCAACACGTGCAAACGCGGAGAGAATAAAGATGTAATTGTATGGAACGATATACACGCATTTTCTTTATTTGCATCGCATTATTATTGCGTCTATATATAATATTGCGCGTGAGTAATTTCACTTTGTGTTAATTAAGATAATCTTAATCCGATCAAAATCAAAATCTGTAAAAAATGATGCAAGAATAAAAACCATTCTCTACAACAGACGTCTTTATTTCATTTATTTTACGTTGTTTTTTTTTTTTTATTGTTTATGTAGAAGAAAAAAAACTATTTGCAAAGTAAAATCCGACACTGATTTGATATCGCCTCAAAAAAAAAACAAAAAAAATAAAAGCAAAGCGCCGATAATGCGATCGTTGTTACAAAGAAGAAACCGAGGTTCCTTGTCCCCCGAGAAATTCGCGATAAAAGGGGTCAAAGATTGAAGTAGTCGTTTGCAGAAGCAACCAGTACATCGATACCCTCGGATGCGAGTGCACGGATGTGACGTGAGAAAATGATCGTTGTCGGCCGTAAAACACCATGGTTGATCGGAGTGATCGCGATGCTTGTTCTTCTCGCGAGCATATCGTTGTCGGAATCATATGAAAAAGCGTGTGTGAAAAATATGAGGAATAGCGCGCTATTCCAAAGACTGAGAATGAAAGTCCACAACGACCGATCTTATGACCAGAAACCACTCATGATCGCGCCGGTGGTCATAAAAATGATAGAGCATTCCGACAAGCGCAACGAAAACGGCGTCGTGTCGTTCAATTGTACCGACGACACTTGCAGACACGAGAAACTCGATCTCGACATTAGCAAGTTACTAGCCAACCTCCTCTCCGACGAGGAGTCGTTGCGCTACAGCGTGATTCCAAAGGCGTACGAGCACTTTGTGTCGAAAAAGAACACGGGATCGCACAGATACAAACGCAACGTTTCGGAACCCATTGTCATGTACAATAACAAACCATGGAAACCGAAAAAACAGAACAAGATAAGAGTTCCGGGGCAGTACGCAACGATTCAAAGTTATATGAAAGTCGTGCATCCTTCGACATTCTCAGGTGAAGTCGACAGAACGAAACGAAGTATCGACGACTATCCGTCGCGAGCTAGAAACGCGAGCGATTATTACGCGCAGCGTAGAGCCGTAATGGAAAGATACCACGCTCGGCAGCGTGAAATAAACGCGCGATACGCCAACAGAACCGGCTCGATATCAAAAACCAGCAACAACGCCACTCAGCTCAGCTTCCGGCATCTCAATAAAGACGCGGCGGAGAAGGACGCGACTTTTCGTCATCCGTCCGTGAAGATTGATCCGATATATAATGGCAACGAATCACGGAACACAATATCGAACGAGTCGGACAATCGACGAAACTCCGCTCCGGAAACCGACCTTGGCTTCAAGTCCGACCCGAGTTTATCGCAGGCGCGAAGCAGCGATAATGTCGAAAGAAACGCGTTGGATTATTACGTCACACCTTGCCCGAACGTTTCTGGCACTTTTGCGCCGAAAACGCGACTGAAACACGTAAACCGCACTCATGAAACGGATAACGTAAGTTACAAGGACTCGATCTAACGATACGTGTGACCACGTGGTGTTCGTAATCGAGATCGTTTCGAATTATCGTTACAAAATAAAAAGAAAATTGTTTTTTTCTTTTTTTCAGAGCACCAATCACGTTATCTGGGGGACGTGCGAAGGAAAGATCGTGTATCAACATAATTTGCTCTTAGGCATAACGGGTCCATCGACTGTCGACACCGTGTTCGAGGTGATACTCGAGGGTCCGCTTTGTATCACTTGCGTGGAGGCGATCCAATTCAACAATACCAGAGCGAGAGTTAAGCTACATTCCGGTGGACGTGGTCAAGGATATGTAAAACTATTGTTAAAGGGTTACGAGAATGAGGGATTTTCTTACATAATAAAGATTTGGGGTGTTCAGAAAATTGATCAGAACTGTAGTAACGTAGACTAGTCACACGAGACGAGAAAGTTGTTCGATCGAACGAACCGATTTGTTTTTCGTAAAAATTTATTTTTTACATATATGCGACTATGAAAACATTTTTTATGTAAAACTTATATTTCGCGAACACACACGCACACACATATAAATATCAATAATTATTATGCCGATTAGAATTTGTTTAGACTCTTACTACGAAAATTAGCGAATATGTAATTCGGAAGCACAAACATGAAAATGAACTATACTGTAAAGATTACATCACACGGAAGTCACGAAGAGAACACTATAAAAAATAGTTTTATAAAAAAATAATTTTTGAATACATGTCTTCTAGTATAACATTATACAATATAGACAATAACACTAACATACAAATATATTTAATTCGATCAGACACATCGTCGTACAAATTGGAGCAATTAGACGAACTACAATGATAAAACGCATTAAGTGCCAATTCTATATTTGCGTAGAATAATATCCATAAGCTAATGAATATTACTATTATCTATAAACACGTAACAAGAAACGTATAAATCCTTTATTATGTATAGACCTATTGTTTTATTTAAAATATATAAAAAAAACCTACTTTTGGCATCGTTATGAATTTCTTTTTCTTGTCATTCGTCGTGTAATTTAGTTCTTGTGTTTTTAGTTCCTGTACTTCTTCAAGATTTCTTCGGCACGGAGGTCGGAAGAGGCGGGGGCGGTACGTCGGGTATCGTTTGCTTATTGTCGTTTTTCATTCTCTTCTCGTCGTGAAAACTCGGTAACAAAATGCTGGTTTCCTTCGGATTGGTCGCCGGAATCGGTTCCACGGTGCTGAAAAGCTCGTAATCGATGTAATAGGTGCCGGGCACGAAATGCGGATTGAAACTGTTGTAAGTGTAGACGTACGGCACGTAGTATCGAGAACGATAGTTCGGATAGAAGCTCAGCGGCTCCGGTTTCTTCGGGGAATTGTTCGTCGAATCGTTCCTCGTGTTGTCGCTCTTCGAGTCGTCGCTCTTCGAGTCGTCCTCGTTCCGTTCTGTGGTTGCGCGTTCCTTCGCTGTACCGAAACTCGTCGACTCGACCAAACGCGACGAGGGAGCCTGCGCTTGATCGTTCCGAAGAATCTCACCGCCAGATAACGCGGAATAATGCACCACTTCCGGCACGACGGAGTGAGGCGTTATCTGCGTGTAATAGATCGGCGGCACGTAGGCGGTTCGTTGAATTATCGGTTGTATCACCGGGATCGCTCGCGACGGCGACAGGTTCTGATTGCTCGTGATCACGGCGTTGTAAACCTTTGGTATCCTGAGAAGACCCGGCGCGGCGGCAGCGATGACTATCAACGACGCGCACACGATCAGTAGCTTCATCTAAAAGAATGTTTTTTTTTTTTTATTTATTTATTTATTTTACAGTATAAACTTCTTTTGTGAAATACCATTATATTAAAAACACTTCTTTTCTGAAATATCATTTTATCTCTTAGTCCGCAAAGATGTTTGACACCATCTGCAAACCAGGGTCGTTTATGTTCCACTGTATTTTCTATATGTTTAAAGTCATAGAAAAATTCTGAAAAAATGTACGCAGTATCTTTAAATGTTCTACTTTACAGATCAATCAAAACATTTTGAACAAAATAGGCGAGTTCGGATCCTGTTTTCTTCTCTCGTCTGTAAGTTATAAATGTAGATTTTGCGCGGGCACACAAACGACCCTGGTTTGCAGATTCACATATTATGCAAGACAATAGCTCAGCGAAAGAAGTTTATAGGCAGAAAGAACGTCAGTTGCATGAATCGATGGTTTTAATAAATAAGAAGATACACGTGTGATTTAAAGATGTGAAAACTGCGCGAGAGGAAAAGATGGGTGTGTTTCTCTATGTGCGACACCATTATTGTTTCTGAAAAAGGTAACCAACACACACCGATGGCGCAAGAAAGTACAGGTAGAGTGTAATCTCGCGTGCGAGCGCGTAAAACGGCGCCGCATATAAACGAACCGAAACACGCGTGTACAGAATGCTTACTCCGCCGCATTCATAGGTGTGTACCTCGAGATCGAGTTATATCGCGTCTATAGCGGATTCCTATCGTGTTTGAAGTTCAAGCTTCCAGAGTAACGGAGCGTTACAAGGCCGGTAATGCTGAAATACAGTCTATAATCTATAAATAAACGTTAATTTTACACGTTTTTTGCTACGATTAGTCGTCGTTAATAAAAACAAATTGTCATCAATGGCGATAGTTTTTGTTAAAAAATATTGCCATTGATAAATTTAAACGATTGTTACATTAAATTAAAACAGAAAGATATCTAGTGCATTTATTTTTCTCTGTTTAAGCCGCAACTTACGATTATTACAACATGTTTTTGGGAAAATTATAAATTTTCCGATTTTGTATTGTATTTAACAGAAAAACTTTTTCAAATTAATATATAAAAAAAATCTGGAAATTTTAAAGCGCCCTGCACAGAGATAGCAGAAAACAGACGTTCGAAAAGCAAGAAGAGAAGAATGAGTATAATTAAGATTATTTCACGTGCGAGGCGTACAAGCGAACAAGAACGCGAGGTGCATTGATGGCATTGCGGTGAGTCATCTTATTAGTATTCGCGGCTTTCATTTGCACATATCACTTCCTACTTCTGATAAAGCCCCGCGTTTACTTTGTTGAATCCCGTCGATTCCTCAAAACTGGAGTCTTCTCTGAGAACACATCACTCTCTTTCTCTCTCTCTCTCTCTCTCTCTCTCTCTCTCTCTCTCTCTCTCTCTCTTTCTCTCTCTCTCTTTTGTACTCACCTTTGCGTTATCAGCTTCTCCGTTGCGGGCTTCCTGGACAGCACGGATCACCGAGAAGCTGACACCACAAGTAGCAAGAGCGCTGCATGGGCCCGTAGTATATATGGCCCATGGGGTTCCAGGGTTCAAGTCCCACCTCTCCCACTACGGACAACTCTCGGCGAAAGTACTCTCCGATCGGTAACTATATTATGTTCAACTTCGGACCAGCTTATATCACTGGTGGAACTGTAGAAGGACAACAGCCGCGTTTGTTTCTTCGTAGGTGCATCGGGTGCAACGAATCAACGAATCGACTTCTAGAATACCACGCGGAACAGTCACGACTTGCTTGTTTGAAATTGAACAGACACACGTGAACGATTCGCAGAATATTCACGAATAGTCAATATTATACAGTTGCATATAATGAACACGCGTATAATTAATGCAAGACGCATGTGCTTATATACTTTTTTGATTCAATAATGTTTTTTAATTTACTGATATTTTGCCACGTGTGGACTAGAAAAGGTAAATGAAATTTTTATTTGTACTCTCGCTGAGTTATACTGCAATCGTAAACTTTCGCGGTGTAATTTGTGCGGTTACGGGAATCGTTATTACCGCCATATATATAATGCCCGCACGTCAAACGTTAGACAGACAGACATACGCTCGCACGCATACATGAACAAGCAACTTTTGAAAGCTTCATATTTTATTATATACACGTAGAGACAATCAATCACTTCTAACACATGGATCCATTAGAAATGTTCCATTTACGAAACATTCAATCAGAGATCAAGGTGACACATACTAATCATCCGCCTTTCCAGCTGCACATGCACATGTAATACTTAAGTTCATATAAATAGAACGATAATAATGCTCCGAGCTTGTTTCTGTTACAGAGGGTGGTTTACCTTGGTGGGAATTGTGTTTCTTAATTTACCTTCTAATTGTACGGGCGTTTAGTTGCTGCACGCACTTGCTCTTAGAGAACAACACACGCAAAATGATTTCTTTAATTAAAATTGATTTCTTTAACTAAAATTGATTTCGTTAATTAACGTTGTGCTATTAATGTACTTATGTATATCAAATATTCTTGTCGCAATATTGATTTTGTGATTTTTTTTTCTAACATCTATCACGCTTTCGTAATCGTTGTTACACAAGTGCGTATAAGACGAACGATAAACTAACTGCGAAAGCATGTCAATTATTATTTACTAATCAAAGTGCGTAAATCTTTGCGCAATAATTAATATGTATATTAGTAAAACCATCTCATGTTTGTAATTGTGTTACTACGTTACATTGTAAATTACGTCATTATTAACATAATTGGATGCCTTATATGACGTTACATCGACTGTTTCATAATCATCTAGCGTCCAATGAGAATCGATATTCGATCTGGGTCAGATCGATTCGATCGGTATGTAGCAGATCCTCCGCAGCAGTAAAATCGGAAAATCCGGGAGAAAAACGAGCATCAGCAGCACCAAGGGCGACAGCAACAGCAAAAAATTGGCGTACAGCGCCAACCACCAGGTCGGTGACGATCCCAGAACCGGCTCCAACATTATAATCCTCCGCCGGTTAAGAGATCGTATATACACGAATGTCTCGAGCTACTCGATTTTAAGAAGACAAGGCACTCGGACCATGATCGATGTTTCATTGTCGATATTTTATGATACGCTGAAAACAAATAAATTATTATGTCTTTAATAGTAAAATAATAAAATTATATATAGGCTCTACAAAATTAAAATAAGTTTTTGTAAAATTCTATTATAGGTGTATATCAAAACAAAAAAACAAAAATAAATGAAAAAAATTGGTACATATCATACCTAGACTCTACAAAGTTAAAACAAATAAATCTATAACTTTTTTTTATTTATTCTTGTTTTTTGTTTTTTTAATTTGATATATGTAGGATTCTATATATAAAGAATTGTGTGGGATGAAAATCTGTAGGATGAGTATTCGTTTAGAGTAAAGAGAGAAGAAATTTTACTCAAAGAAATTTAGATATAAGTAATTTAATATTAAGAAAGTGTGTGACGTTTTCCATCGATCTTTTTGAGACATCGTAGTTTTTCATTGCTAATATGCAGAAGCTACAATTACACAAACGTATAATTAATGTATTACTATTTAATTACTATCTTCTATAATTTCTGGGAAAATGTTCTTATTTTAGTAAAGCGGCAATTAAATCATGTCTGAGTATATTTGTAATATGCGTATCGAAGCGAACGTTACCGCGCAAATTAGTAATCTTACTTTGTAAGTGTTATCTAACCGGATGTAACGTAGACGTAAATGATGTGCGATCTCTTACGTCAATTTTCTGCGAGTGCACTACTTATTGATCACTAATTATGCAACAAACTTGCAGGTACTTCTTAATAATTGCATAACACGTCACTACATGACACAGTCATGTAGGAAAAAAACATTCAAATGCAGCAATTTTTAAAGTCAGCTTGTTCCAAATGTTTCTTTAAATTCACAAAATTACAGATCTGCTTTACTTTTACATGTGTGTCTGGTAATTAAAAAAAAAAAAAAAAAAAAAAAAAAATAGCGAAATTAGCGAAATTAACGCCTGTGAAAATGACATCTTAAAACTTCGCGTAATAACGTTTCTAATAATAAATGTAATAAACTCGCGTGGAGATTCGTGAGAGAAGTCTGCTCTTTCTACGTGAGAGATTGCCTTCTCTATTTCTCTCTCTCTCTCTTTCTCTCTTTTTCTCTGTCGTTCATCGAAACTATGTAGGTGGCCTTGTATCGAAAAGAGTGGATTCACATTTACTTGCAGAAATATTGAGCAAGTGTGCGCGGCAATGTGAAATGCAGAAGGTAAAACCAAGGTGAAAGAGAGACCAAAAAAAAAAAAAAAAAAAAAAAAAAAAAAAAAAAAAAATCATTTCATTCTTTGCAATATAGAAATGTGTACCTACACGCATTGTATCGCGACGGAGGCAGATACTCACGTGCGCTTGACTCTATGTATTACACTGAGAAAAGTGAAATTTTCGCGATTGCATAAGAATGCGTATAATACTAGTACTTCACGACGTCATCATATAACGCAATCTAAATTCGCAGCGTAATGTCAATGATCAAGCGTAAGCTCGAGATAAGCAGCTGCGCTTAACACAGTCAGGTAAATTGCGTAAACGCAATATCTTTTCGAATTGTAACGTTTATTCATAAATAAATAATTGTGTGTAATTATTTCACTAAAGTAATACTGGAGTTGTTACAAATAATTAGGTAAAAAAATATAAAAAAACGATGATAATATATTTATTACCGTATATTGACAAATATATATGTGTATATATTTGTCAGAAGAGAAAGAGAGAGAATTTTTTATATTTGGAAGCATTTTACTCTGATTGTCGGACTAACAATCACATCATAAAAGCACTTACGTAAATTTGCCTTCTACTTACACAAATCCGTTATACAATAGCGAGAATAATATGTAGGTATAATAAAAAAAATTGAGAATCTCTAATGCATTGAAGAAAACTAGATCATATTACGTATTGGACACAGACGAGTGCGTCGACAAATTAAAGATTCCTCTTTCTTTTTTAAATAACTCTATGTATAAAACTCAGAGCGAAGAGAAAGATATTACAAGTGATCGAAAGAAACAGCCATTATCCGATGCTGTCATTGCGAGATCAAACGCGTATGCCAACACACATGATAGCGATAAAAAAAATGACTGATCGCTCACCTTCCGCTAATCTAGATAACTTCTAACAAGCTTTTGATCGCGCAATAGGCCGCTGCGTTATTCTTTCTCTTTCGGCACATCCTCCGTGACGAACGTCACGGAATGTCGAATGTACGTCGTCGTGCTCCGGAGCTTCCAGCGGATTCGCATGTGCACGCACGTAAAGAGACAAGCACTTGATTTTCCGCGTTACAACCTAATCACTGTATGTATATTCCGCTTTGTTCTGCTGTTGTTACAAAGTTACAAGCCGGCTCGCGCGCGACGCGAGCAAGCGCGCGCTCGCTTTCCGTGGACTGAGAGCGCTAAAGTTCGCGGCCAGTCTCCGTCGGACTTTCCCTTTCTTTCGGTTCTTTAGCAGCAGTATAAAGTCACCCGGTTATTACATACGTGAACGTTACCTGGTCGCGCCGCGTAAAAGGATGACGCGTCTACACGCCGATGGCATTGATGTTGTTTGCGCGCGTTCCTTCGGTCTTCTTCTTGCTCGAACAAAGAATCCGTCAGCTGGCTAAGAATAATCTAGAATAAATTTTTGTGAACAAAGAATACGCTTATCATACGTTTTTTACAACTAAAATTAATTGATGCGTTTAGACGTTATTATTTTACAATTAATTTTATACCTGTTTTTGGTTGTCTTTTCTACAAAAAATTAGCTGTTATTTATTATTGATATGTATTTACAGCTTATATTCTTTCTCGTTTAATTAAAATTTAAAAACATTTTTAAAAAACACTTATTTTATAAAAAACAGTTTAAAACGCTTATTTAATAAAGAATTCGATACATGATGAAAAAGCCTAATAAAAATCAAGAGCAGAAGTATGCAGATGTTGCATAAGTCTGGAAATAATTATGCTCTCTCTTTTTGGGGACTGTAATTGGGTCAAGGTGCAGTTGAGTTAAGATGAATCTGTGTCTATGCCAAAAATTTATATCTGAAAGAGAATGTCATTCCCAAAAGAATTCTTCCAACAAATGCACTTATATTTTATTTGAAATATATATGTTTTTGTAACAACATTGAAAAAATTAAATGTTAATTATAAATGAAACGTGTTCTCGTAACTTGTAACTGTGACCGTCGTGCTTAATCTTCCAAGAATATCGGATATCTATCTTATCATACAACGTCCCATACATATATGTATTATTGACCAATACCATATTATCCTTTTATCTACGGACTAAGTACTAACTACTACACTTAGTATATGTCTAAAAAAAGCGTTAGATATCTTTTATCAATGAATAATACTTTATTTTAAAATTTATTCTTTCGCTCTAGTACTAAGTAAATTTCGAACTAATTATTAGTCCAAATTTCAAGTTCTTTTATAGTAAATCCTATAAATCCTATCGTTCTCGAGTATGACACTAGCGCAGTAACGCTTTACAGTATACTTTGCATATAATTCGAATTCTTTGTTCAGAAACATCTTAGGCCGGTATTCAACTTGATCTTATTATATCCAAGATCATCTTGAGTTTATCTTAAGATATCGTACAAATCGTTTTATTGGCTATTATAAGTTTTATTGGATATTAAGTATCTGAAGATAAATGTATAAGACGATCTTATATATAAGATCCGACAATGAATATCAGCTTTACAATCAGAAAGTTTTAATAGTGTCCTCTATATGAAGATCTGTGAATTGTAAATCGGTGCAACGTTGGTAAATGTACAATATATATACATTAATATTAATATTAAATATTGCAATATATATGTAAATATTGTCCAAATATATTGTTTGAAAATGCAGTTTAAAAACCTCGTTCAATCAGGATATAATATAGTAAAGCTATTATATAGTGTGTATATACATATAACAATGCAGATCTGATTAAATGTCCTCTATTTTCTTACATTTAATGTACTTTCTCTTAAATTTCCTTAATTATCATCAATTGATATATTCACAAATATGTTTTCCAGAACATGAGTTTGTGAAAAAGACGTCTTATTCTAGACGACTTTGAGACTTTACTATACGTCTTACATTTTTCAAAATATTTTCAAAATATTTTCAAAATATTTTTAAAACTAAAGTGAAGTACGTTATTTGGTACTTACAAGTAAATTCAATGAGTCTAACATATTTATATATAAGTCAAACATATTTTGTCTCACATACATATATCTTATGTATCTTATATATCTATATATCATCTACTGTGCCATTACAAAATTAGTTACCAATGTCTTACATGTAAATATCAACTAATACGACCTTCGGAAAAGTTACTATTTTCAATTTCGATTTGATAGATTCTCATCCGTTTCGATCATTCATCGTGTGACAGTAGAATCGTGCCGATCAGCTAGTCAATAATCAAAGCAGAAGAAAGTGTATAAAGCAAGATTTTAATATCTTCGTTTTTAAGGTGTGAAGAGTTAATTTTGACACACAAACACACAGAACTTCATCTGCAGGTGAAATAGTCTTTCTTCCTTTCTATTACTCTTTCTCTATTGTGATATTATTAATATTATTAAAATTATATTACGTCGGTAATTATTTTCTAATTTTACATGCGAGTCACAATACTTCTATTTTCAAATTTAAAATCTTGAGTTAACATTTTTCATAAGTAATATTATATATGAATTTATATAAATTTTCTCATCAATCAAATCACACAAATATGTTACGGTTTTTAGGCACCGGTAGAATTTTTTATGATAAACATATACACATATATATATTTTATGCACACACACACACACACACAATATATATTACATTATGCTTTTTTCTAATTTTTGTTAAAGCAGAATGTGGGCAAAAATCGCAATAACAGTAGCATTTTTTAGACTTGCTCCTCCAGTTTTTCGTTATTTATATGAAAAGAACGAAGAAGGAAACATAAAGAACATAGAAAACAACTTTCAACCGAATATCCACGAATCTAAGTATAATGAAAAACGAAAGAAATTACTTCAAAATTTAATGAAATCTTATGGGAAAGATATTTTTCAAGATCTGGATTCTGAACAATATTCTAGAAACATGTACTTTGCAATAAACAGCTGGTTAAACTCTGCGGACAACAAAGTGGATTTTATAATGTATTTACACCTATTGACATTTACAGCTGTTTTAGTCTTTTTGATTTACTGTTTGAGAAAGTGTACAAATATATAAAAACTTGTTTCACAAGAAAAACTGAGAACAATTTTAAATAAAGGATAATTTTGAAATCAAATTTTGTTTTTGTGATATTTTATATAAAAAGAAAGATAATTTTATAGTTTTAACAATAATATATGTTACATACTCAAATGAGAATATAAATATATTCTCACGCATAGTTTTATATTTGACAACTTTCAATATTTACTATTACATTACATTATTATACTTTATGTTTTATACTAATATGCATAATGTATATAAGATAGACATTGTACATACATGTAATATATTTTATATATGTAATATAAGATACATTATATATCTAATATTTTAATTTATATTACATATATTACACATATATACATTATATGTTATGTATACTTTCTATATTTTAAGAGATCTCTTCTATATTTTAAACGTCTCCTTTTCGAAACAAATATTCTTAATTTTTAAATGTATAAATGTAAAGTAGAAAAAAAAAACTTAAAAATCCTTTTATGGAAACAAATGTAGTATGTGCAAATGAAAAGCTCTTATTGTTCATAATAAATTATTTCGTAAGTAAAAAAATCTTACTTTTCTTAGAGATTTATCCTATTAATCCCAGCATTTTTTACGATATCCTATTGTAATTTCTAGTCACATAGGTATACTATGTATAAAAATACTATCTTTTTATTTCTACTTTAAACACCAGAGTTTAATTATAACAGCATTATTAATTTCAATTATGTGAATATTTTTATTTTGTCTATATTTTATGTAACTACAAACAAAAAGAAATTACACGCATACTAATTAAGTACTACTAGAATTTAGTACAATTCTGTACTCGTTCAAACTAAACAAAAAGTTGAGATAAAATTACTTAAATTAATTAGGAAGAAAATTAGAATGAGCGATCAGAGAGTAATGTGTCCATCATATAGATAAATTGGGGCCCTGAAAAGGGCCATTTTTTATCTGAATGAAGTAATTACTTTTTTGCTTTAACCTTAATGGCTTTTGGCTTGGGAGCTTTCGCTTTGCCAGCTGGAGATTTTTTGGTCTTTGAAAGATTCTTAGCTTGGGCGACAGCTTTCTGCTTTGCAGCAGTTTCTTTCTTTTTCGCTGCTGCTGGTTTTCGCAGCGCAGCATTAGGCTTCTTTTTCGGCGATGTAGGCTTCTTTTCAGCCGTTGTCTTTTTAGTTTTGACCCATATCCTAGCAGCTTTCGGTGCTTTTTTCGCGGCTTTTTCCTCAGGGAATGACTCCTCCACAGCCGCTCTTTGCTTCTTCGGAGTACGTTTCTTTACTTCGCGAACAGGCTTCTTAGTGGTCGGGAGCTTGAATGATCCTGATGCTCCTTTTCCCTTGGTTTGTACTACTGCACCCGAGGTAACTGCTGTCTTCAAGTATCTCTTGATGAACGGAGCAAATTTCTCGCCGTCAACTTTGTAAGTCGAAGCAATATATTTTTTAATAGCCTGTACTGATGACCCCTTACGATCTTTCAGCTCTTTGATAGCCGAAGTAACCATCTCTGCAGTCGATGGATGTGTCGCTTTTGGGCGTTGAGCCTTAGCCTTAGATTTGGCAGCTTTCTTTGCTGGCGCGGAACCAGAAGCTGCATTTTCCGCATTTGCACTGCCGGATGTGTTCTTATCCTCCATAACGATAGAGAGTGCGTCGTGAAAACGAAGTACAAATATAAACTTACGCTCTGAACATTCACAGATGACGCTTCAGTAGAGCAGAGCCTGGTGGTTATAGTGGGAGCGCGGACCATGGAGAGAGACGTTTCCAATGTTGCGGGTAGCGAGTCGCTAGGAATGAAAGACCAACCAACAATGTTTCGTTGTTTAAATAATATTTTGCATAATAAATGTTATTTGATCGGCACTCGTAATCGTAGAAGCAAGTAGCTAGATTCGTTCTATATGCATTATAAAACTCTTGTACCTGATATACATCGATTTTTACGCAGTTTCGTGCAACGCGCGCGCCCGACTCATTCGCGAGAGTTGATTCAATATGAGAAATAAGTTAATAAACAATGTAATTATCAATATACGATGCGATTAAATGATTCGTCAAACGTCACGATGACTGTATTAATTGATCGCAAGTGTTTACCGTAAACGAGATACACAGATTCACGTTAAATATTCCAACTTTCGCGAGTGGCAGAATACAACTGTCAGTTCAACACAATATGAATACCGATTACAAAGTACATTTGTAGACAATTTTACGAAATAATATAAAATATCATTATCGAACGAGAGACATAAAGATATAATTGTGTTGTAATATTTTATGCATAATTCTGAAATTTGCTTGAAAAAAAAACGGTATATGCACAAGACGACGACAGGATACCGAGTTCTTCCGTACATGTGGAACGTTGCTGTTATTATAATAAACCGTACACAACAAGATAGTAGAATAATATGATAGGAGTTTATATTTAAAAAAATTGTAACATCTGATGGAAGACAAAATAGCACATTGCAATTAAGTTTTTTCTTTAAATTTACGAGTTTGGAACATCAGTTAATGCTAGAATTCGCTTCTGATTTACGAAACTACATATAAATGAGAACAAAGAACTGTAATCCAAGTAACGTAAAATTTTTATTAACAAATTGCGTATTATTTTCAATTTTAATTAGAAGTAAGTTATTACTTCTCGTTTCTAAAAATTTATTGGTAACATCATAAAAAAAAAAAAAAACAAATATCGACATAACAATGTCACAAAAATACCATCTCAACGTTTCAAAAAAACTCTTCTCTACAATCTGCAAATTTCCTGTGTGTGAAGTTGTTAAAATATTTGAAATTATATGTCTTATATGGATATTTTTCTCTTTATAGACAGATTTTTTTGTTGAATTTACTCTCTTTTTGTTTAATTTATTTGCTTTTTTATTTACCTTAAAATACATGAATATCTTTTTCATGATTTTTGCATGTTTCAAGATTAGATTATCACAACAATGTTTTTAATTATAATAATAAATTATATAAGTAGCAATATAATGTCATAATGACATTAAAACGACGTCAAGCCATGTCAATGCAAAATGAAAAATTACTATTAGAGAAGTTACGAAGTAACCTTTACAAAGATTGTGACAAAATGACTTTTACAGAGATCCTGTAATTTGTTGCGCACTATGTATCTATTTATAAAGATATAAAAATAGTTTTATTAATATAAAATGTTAATTATGTTGATATACTAAGTTTATGATAATAATTTTGTCTTTATAAAACATTGCAAAAGTTTATTAGTATACTATAATTAAAACATACTATCTTGATATTAATAATATGAGACATTTTTCAAGAAATATCTAATGCAGATAAATTTTATGAAAATTTTGTTAGGTATCTGGTAAAAACTGTTTTATATTAAAATATTTTTATTTAATCTCAAAATTATTTATTATGCAGGTAAACAAATATAAGTTTGTCTTTAAAAAAAAACTTGATCTTATTTCATATTTGATTTTTAAACATTTGTATCCACGATATTAGAAATCGATCCGCGATCTCGAATAGAGAAATAACCAATTGCGTTTTCCAATTATTCGAATAGGATTAGTCCTTTTTCCGTTTAAAATCTCAGATCGATTTTCAGCATCGTTGATACAAGTTTACTTTTTTGTGATACATGCGTGTAACAAAATGGAAATAAGAATATTACATAGTGTGCTTATCATCATTTTAGTCGTAATTGTAAGATCGTAAGCAAACCAATCACAGGCCAGCATTTTAGCTAATGTAAGATAATACTGGTCTGTAATTGGTTGATTGCTTACAACTTAAGGCTTCGTTCCGATATTTACTGTCAGTGAAAGAAGCCTAAGGCTGCCTTTACATGGAGCGTAATATGCGTCAGCCAATCAAATCGTTAGAGCTACCATACGCAAATACGTTAAGACAATTTTATTGGCTGACGCAAGTTACGCTTACGCAAGTTGTGCTATAGATATTTAATATTAGCAATAAATATTGGAACGTAGCCTAAAACCTAAAACTTTTTCAAATGCAATGGCTCTAAGAGAAATGAAGTGTCTATTGAATGTATATAATTATTCAAGACAGCGGTAGTAGTGAATCTTACGAAATATGTTTCATATACATATATTTATGTGATACATCACCAGCTTTGTCTTCAGGTATACGTGTGCATACGTACCAAATTTATGATAATGAAAGTAATGTACAAAATTTATTTAATGTTAGCATAAATCAAAAACTATGCAATCATGTATATTTATACAATGAAATAATTTATAATAAAACTTTTATATATATAGTTATATGAAACTAAACTATTTAGTTCTTAATATTGAAATAAATATTTTATTTCAAAATATTTACCGTTGTTATTTTATTATTTGATTTCAATATACTGAAAAATCAATTATTAAAAAAACACTCTTGAAAGTATCCTGTATTCTAGCACAATAGTGTATCTTTATTGGTAGTTAGGCTTACGGTTGGCTTTTCCCCACCACTTAGATTCCGACCAATCATGATCAAGTTGTCCACGTCCGGCGTCGATATAAGAGCGCAAGAAGAGTTCTTCGATGCACATTCTGTTGTTCGTAGTCGCGCTGTAACGAACTTTTTTTATCGAGTTAAAAAAAAATGGCTCGCACAAAGCAAACTGCTCGTAAATCGACCGGAGGTAAAGCTCCTCGGAAACAATTGGCCACCAAAGCTGCACGTAAAAGTGCACCTGCTACTGGTGGTGTGAAGAAGCCTCATCGATACAGACCAGGGACAGTAGCTCTCCGTGAGATTCGCCGTTACCAGAAAAGTACGGAGCTGCTCATTCGTAAACTGCCATTCCAACGTCTGGTTCGTGAAATAGCACAGGACTTCAAAACTGACCTTCGTTTCCAAAGTTCAGCTGTTATGGCTTTACAAGAAGCTAGTGAAGCTTATCTCGTTGGTTTATTTGAAGATACCAATCTCTGCGCAATTCACGCCAAGCGAGTTACTATTATGCCCAAAGACATCCAATTAGCTCGCCGAATCCGAGGAGAGAGAGCTTAACTTGACGAAACTTTTTAACAATCGGCCCTTTTCAGGGCCACTAATTGACTTTTTGACGAAGGAATAAGTCTCGTTTGCACATTTTCTTTCTATGATTGTTTTCTACTGTATTTTATTAACTCAAAAATATTGCGTGAAGAATTCTTTTTTTGTCGAAAAAATGTACTTCAGTCTTCTGTATTAAACACGTTCATTTTACTCAATGTTAATTGGCAATAACATGTTATATAGCTTAAATGTTCTTATTTATACGATCTTTAACAATATATCAATTTGTAAAATATGGGTTGTAGCGGTAACTCCTGATAATGTTTGATAACTTTAACTATGAGTTTATATATATGTAAAATATACAAATAAATACTTCTAATTGAAACATTTGTAAAAATGATATCAACAAGATTGTTAAGTATCAAACACATGTTTATGTGCACAATCTAGATTTGTATATAAGTTTTAAATATATATTTTGAGTATTTTAGATATAATTAAGTTTAGAAAAGATCAGTTCTGCTGGGATTAGTCAATTAATTAATTTACTGATTTATATACTTTGTGTGAAAAACAGTATTCATTTGCAGACTAATTTATCAGTTATATTCGACGCCTATATGAATATTTAGTTCACAGTCTTGAAACAATATATGTCATATGTAAATAAAATTTCTACTAATAAAATATGTTTAAAATCTCACGACACCTGAAAGCATGTTTTACAGACGCACATAAGCGTTCTGTATGTAGTAGAAGCCACGCATGCCGTTTGAGATATTTTGCACAGTTCAACATTACTACTTTATCTGCCGAGCTTTATATTCATTCCCCCTAACCTCTATAACCCCTTTCTTATAACTGTTAAAATGTGTAATATTTTAACTCTACTAGTTCAGTTTTTCCTCTTTTTCTCTTTTTCTCTCTTTGTTTTTGCGCACAATATTTTATATAAATTCAGTGAGTTGTAAATTAGTTTGCACATCTTATATTTATACATATGTATAAATATAAAATATCGTAACGCTACGTACAAATGCAAGTCATTTTTTACGTTTACATTTTCTAGAATAAAGTTTTTATAATAAAACATAACTTGTACGCTTGCGCGCAATATATATAAATATAAATATATATATATAGGTTTAAAATATACATATCTATATAATATACATATCTATATAATTTAAAAAATTTACAAGTACTTAGCTATCTCATAATTCATATGTATTGTATCGTTAGTAATATAAATTTTTTAAATACATATATTTTGTCAAAAAAAAAGTAACAATTTATCGTTTATTATAAATTTGCAACATTACATATAGATATTTGTCGTGTTTATGCCTGGTATTTCTGAAAAATGCAATCTCTTATGACTCTTCTATATGTTTTTAGCACATACAATACATAAAAACAGAAAAACAAAACTTTAGACTTCTTTTAATAAACTTTCAAAAACGTAATTTTAAATTGTTTTTTTAGTAAACAAAAATATATTTTGCGTAAATACAAATTTTACAAACCTCGAATAAAATAAACAGAGATAAGGTTATAATACACAAGTTTTTTTTTATAGAAACATAGCGAACAGGAATTATTCAAACGTTTAATATATTTGTGGCCCTGAAAAGGGCCGATTGTTTAAAATCTCGACAGCTCTTCGCTTATCCACCAAATCCGTACAGAGTTCTGCCTTGGCGTTTCAGGGCGTATACGACGTCCATAGCAGTCACGGTTTTCCTCTTCGCATGTTCAGTGTAGGTGACAGCATCACGAATGACGTTCTCAAGGAACACCTTCAACACACCTCGAGTTTCTTCGTAAATCAAGCCAGATATACGCTTGACACCACCACGCCGAGCCAAACGACGGATAGCAGGCTTGGTGATACCCTGGATGTTATCGCGAAGAACTTTCCTATGACGCTTTGCTCCTCCTTTTCCCAATCCTTTTCCTCCCTTACCGCGACCAGTCATCTTGAAATTCTCTGAACTGTAGAACCACTCACTAACGAAAGAGCAGATCGAGTGACGACTGTGCCCGTCGTGTGCGCTCTTTTATAGCGTAGCGAGGTAACTTCTCCCCACCACTTCGATACTGGCCAATCAGAACGTCTAACTTCTCTGTATAAAACACGCGTATTAAGATATACATATTTGTAAGCACACATATACATAATATACAATAAATTAAATAAATATACAATAAATTGAACAAATATATAAATTTACGTACATATTTATAATACCTAATATATATTTTTTATTTTATTTTAATAAAAAATATGAAAGAGAATTACAGAACATAAAGAGTTATTTTATATATTTAATTTGATTTATGTGCTACAAAAACGTAGTCTGACGAATTGTACTTTCCTCAACAATTGCCTTAGGATAATCTAGATCAGAGCTTTCCAACCCGCGCACTTTTGCTTATGGCGCAAACCACACGCCGTGCGCGAGTTGGAAGGCTCTGATCTAGATGATGACGCTACTTGTAATAATAAATTGTATATATGGATATATCTTGCATATTGTTAGACGTGAAATTAGTTACTTATCAAAGTAGTCTATGCTTCTCTTTCTCTCTCTCTCTCTTTTTCTCTTTCTTCTAAATTGTATATAAAATTTAGAAGAGAGAAAGAGAAAGAGAAATAGACATATTGATATTCGTGAAATCTATAGTTAAATAAGACATATTTTTATGATACATTATTAATGCATTAGGTAAAAAAAATTATGATTCAGAATGATGCAATTACTTTTATACATATATATATATACGTATATATATATGTATATACTCCAAAGAAATACTCCAAAGAAATTAAAGAAATAAGAAT
The DNA here is from genome assembly GCA_014825455.1 of Pseudomyrmex pallidus. Classification (NCBI taxonomy): domain Eukaryota; kingdom Metazoa; phylum Arthropoda; class Insecta; order Hymenoptera; family Formicidae; genus Pseudomyrmex; species Pseudomyrmex pallidus. The sequence continues at coordinate 257,491 of QVNV01009238.1, forward strand.
TTTTATAGCTGTATTTTGCATGTAACTCTTAAAGTTGCGAATGTCCACCAATGGCGTTGCGAGAAAGTGGGAGGAACGCGCTACTAGCACGTGATTGGTGCGCTCGTACGGACGCTCGAGACTATATTAAAGCGCCTCTAGGTGACAAGGAAACACTTCATCTTTGACTCTCAATTCGTGCTGTTCGACGAAAGAAAGTTCTAAAGATGCCACCGAAGGCTAGCGGTAAGGCAGTAAAGAAAGCTGGTAAGGCTCAGAAGAATATAAGCAAAGCTGACAAGAAGAAGAAAAGGAAGAGGAAGGAGAGTTATGCGATTTACATCTACAAAGTATTGAAGCAAGTACATCCCGATACCGGAATCTCCAGCAAGGCTATGAGCATCATGAACAGTTTCGTTAATGATGTTTTCGAGCGCATTGCAGCCGAAGCATCGCGACTGGCTCATTACAACAAACGATCCACTATCACGTCTCGGGAGATTCAAACTGCTGTAAGACTTCTTTTGCCTGGTGAATTGGCAAAACACGCGGTCAGCGAAGGCACGAAGGCAGTAACCAAGTACACAAGTTCAAAGTGAACAAGTTATGACAAAAACGGCCCTTTTCAGGGCCACTAATTATATTCCAACGTTTGTGACATTCTTATTGCAATAAAATTTTACGGTTAAATTGTATAGCAGATATTCAAGGATATACAAAGTGAGTTATGTCTAGTCTTGCAATATTGCTTTTTTTTTTTAGTATATCACACGTTCTTTCAGTCTTAGTATACAAAATTTATTACTTTTATTCTAATTTATTTTTCAACAATAGGAATAATTTTTAATATAAAATGAGTTACAGCTACAGGAATAATTCCTTTAACATTGCTTCTCCAGTATGTCATAGTCTTTCAGTGCTTAGTATATAATTATTTTTTCTTAAGTTTATATCTTATAATAAGATTCTATTTGTCTTTACTTTTTGATACTTTTTTGAGAAATCGATATTGTGAAGTTTTTATATAGTAGTAATGTTTCTAGAGTTAAGTATAAAACACATTTTTGTTAGGAAAATAGACAGTTTGAAGAATTTGTTTTTTTCTATAAGAACATGAATGATGCAATTAAAGTTATCTGGATGTAAAACCATGTAAGTTATTTAATATCTGTTTTATGAGCGTGATCATAAATATATGTGTATTTAAAAAATTATTTTTCATGTTTATTATAAAATATAGTCATGGTATTTCATGTATCAAATACTTTTAAATTACTAAGACTCAACCGCATTGACTGTTTTATGACTTTTCTTTCATTTCCATTAAATTAAGGGTATATCCTGTTAACACACGCTATTGTTTTGGCTCGGCTTTCGGTTCGGCTTTCGGCTCGGCGCGCATGCGCACTGCGGTTACCA